>SWBL01000453.1:0-32314 GCA_024195585.1 Aureobasidium sp. EXF-3400
TCTTCTCCCAGGTGAACTCGATGGGGTAGTTGCAGATGTCGTGGATGGAGAAGTCGCGGACACGGAAAACGGGGGAGAGGATAGCGCAGGCGAAGGCGGAACCACGGGCGATGGCCTCGTCGGCGTTGAGGGTGAAGGACAATTGCTTGCCGAAGAACTCCTGGATGGAGGCCTTGAGGGCGGGGACACGGGTGCAGCCACCAACAAGCTCGATAGTGTCAATGTCCTCAACCTTCAGCTTGGCCTCAGCAAGAGCCTGCTCAAGAGGAGCAGTGCTGCGAGCGAGAAGGGGCTTCATGATCTCCTCGAGCTCCTCTCTCTTGAGGAAACCGCGGACATCGACATCGTTCATCAAAGACTCAATGTTGATGGGGGCACCGGCGTTGGCGGACAGAACCTTCTTCAGCTTCTCGCAAGCGGCAACAACACGGAGCTTGGCCTTGGGGTTCTCGTTGATGTCAACCTTGAACTTCTCCTTGAACTCGGCGGCAAAGTGGTCAACGATGGCCTTGTCGAAGTTGCGACCACCGAAGTGACGGTCGTAGGCGGTCGAGATGACCTTGAGCTCTCCCTTGCGGAACTCAACAATGGAGACTGTGTAGTTGCTGTGACCAATATCGATGAAGGCGACTCTCTTGGGCTTCTCGTCGGGGCCGGGCATATCGGTCTTGGTGATACCCCAGCCGAGGGCGGTAGCGGTGGTCTCGTTGATCAAACGCAGAATCTTGAGGCCAGAGATCTCAGCGGCATCGATGATAGCTCTTCTTTGAGCATCGGTGTACCAGGCAGGAACGGCGATGACCATGTCGTTGACGGGAAGCTTGAGCTCGGCAGAAGCGGTCTGCTTGGCCCTTGTGAGGAACATGGCAGTGAGCTGAGTAGCGGTGAACTGCTCCTTCTTGCCCTGGTATGAGACCTCGGCACCGACCTGGCCGTTGATATCGACCAGCTTGCACGAGACGTGTTCTTGCTCAATGGCGACATCGGGGTCATTTAGCGATCGGCCAGCGAGGCGAGTGAGGGATCCGACGGTGTTCTTGAGGTTGGAAACTTCCTGTGTCTTTGCGGTCTCACCGAGGTAGCGAGACTTGGGGCCGAAACCAACGAGGGCGGGAGTTGCGCGGTTCGAGACTTCGTTTGTGATAACATCGACACCACGGTTTCTAGCAACAGCCTGTTGCGCGACGTGTTAGTGACTTGTCGGGCGCATAGTCGATAGTCACGCAGACTTACAATCACGGCATTTTGGGTACCAAAGTCGAGACCGACGACACTGGGCGCAAGAGGTCAGTTTTGGATGCATATGTGGCGGCCAAAGGGTGCAAACTCACGACATGATGGATGTGTAGTCTGTGGTGATAAAAAGAACTTTTGTATGGGTCAAACAGGAGTCGTCTATATGGCGACAAGGGGTATCTCAATCAAAGAAAAATACGCTTGAATAGTCTGGAGAGATTGCAGAGGGTAGGTGGGATAGAGGGGCTCCTTCAGTAGCGCTGTCGTCGGTTGGGACCCAAAACACGATTTTTTCGAATCTTCTCGGCGTTTCGAGACGCACGGTCGTCGAGTGACGTTGGACTAAACATGGCGTGTTGCTGGGGGTACGACCCGGACTGGATCTGCCAATCGACGACAACATGGTCAACGTGTCGTTTTATGCGAATATTTACTGACAGACATCGAGCTACAGGTCTCTCTCTGATATTCATTGGGCTTTTATAGAGTTAGGTCACTTGTGGGTTGCTTTGATGGCTTTTGCAATGATATCAAGGTCTTGATCCAAATCCAGGCATTGAATGGTGCGTTGCTTCATCGTTCCGTCACAATTGGTAGAACAATGTGTCAAAACAGTACTTTTGTACAAGTGTTTCTAGTAGCCCGTTCTAGAAGTGAGAGCCGGCATAGGTCTCAATCCCAGTTCAATCCAGATTGTCAGACACGTCCTCTCATTTACCATCCACCTGCACCTTGGCGGCCTTGTCAGCAGAACCGGCCAACCTATCCAATGCTTCTCCATCCGCTCTCAAAGTAACCCAATCCTCCATCTGCTCAGCCCCCAGCATCTTGTAAAAGTCCAAAGATGGCTTGTTCCACTTCAAGCAACACCACTCCAGTCTCTTGCCACCAATCCTCTTGACTTCCTTTGCCAACGCACCAATAAGCAACTTTCCATATCCCTTGTTGCGGTGTTCGGGGAGCACAAATAGATCCTCTAGGTAGACGCCTGGTGCTGCCCACCAAGTCGAGTAGTTGTTGAAGTACAATCCCATGCCTGCTACCTCGTCTTCAGGCGTGCGAATCAAGAGTACTTTGGCATAGCCGGGTCCAGATGGGGGTTCACCTCGCGCAGGTGCAAAACATAGAGTTGATGCCAGACCTTCCTCGGTTGCATGGCATGATGAGAGGGCCTTTTCGTAGTCGGCGAGTGCACGGATAAGGCTCAAGATGTGTGGCACGTCTGATACATTCATCAGTACATGGGTTTATATAAGATAGGCGATGAGTGCAATGATATATATTCAACGACTACTCGTGCTTAGGTGGTGTTCATTGACTTACCTTCGCGAGTTGCATGGCTAATGCTAGGTTGGTTGGACATGATTGTGGTTTTTACACTTGTAGGGTTGAGCAAGAGATGTCTTCAAAAGCGTTCGAGTAAGTTATGTGTCGTCAAGAATATAGAGAGCGACTTCAGGTCAATGAATAGCAATGGATTGGAGAAAAAAAGGACGCCCTGTTCATGACATGTAGACATAAATATTGACCATTGCCCCGGATTCTTGGCAGTGACATCGCGGGAGGCTCTTACGCTTTTCACCTCCGTGTGAACCCAACAGGGTTGGTGATGCCCATGTGAATGTGTGTTCCTCGTAATTTCGAAAACCACTTGTACGTTGTATGTATTCTACGAGATAGCTTCCAAGCTGTTGAATTTTCAGATTACGCGTTGGATTGGCATATCTGGATTCCAGGATGGTGGAGCTCAATCAAACCGGGAGTGTGCATCATAGGTACTATAACCAACCTTGCGACTACAGTCCAGGCATGAACGAAGCAAGCTCTGCTTTTCTGTCTTGACAGCAATGTATCAGAGAGTCCACTTGACCAGACTAGCTGGCAGATGTTACATCTGTACAAATCATCCCTATGATATAGCCTGTTAGCAATGGCTTCTACGAAAAGAAATGGTGTAGTCATATATCGGTGACCAGAGAGCCAATGAGTCAGGTTGTCAGAGATGTATTTATCGTCAAGGTTGTTCAGACAATGTAGATAAGTATTCGTAAGATCTGTTCATCATACAATGGCTCTCACGTAGAAGAAACAAAAGAGGGACACTGACCTGTTAAGAGTATGGGTGGTGTATACTCTGCCGGGAGACAATTTCGACAACGTGCAACTGCGGCTTCGATGGTGGTCTGCTAAGACTCTTCAAGCATACAACGATCACGGTATGCTGCTACAAAAATTCTGATGATCAGATGAAATCATGTCTTACTCAGTGTGGCTTCTTCAGTAGCGTTTGCGATCTTGGCTTGGTTCAGAACATCGCAACCCCATTGGATTGACCACTTTTCGGACTTTGCATCCCATGACATGACGGGGCATTGCGCAAAGACTGTGGCCCAGCATCTCCTCATAGAGCGCGCAGTGAGCTCTCGGGCATGTATAGAGTTTGCAACATTGTCGAGGACAACTTGAGGAGAGTTGAGGCGAACGAGACCAAGCGCACGCTCGAGTGACGATGGCAAGCTGACCCCTCCTGCAGGCATAGGGCGACGGGGAGTTGGACCTTGGAACTTGATCTTACCCAGCGCAAGATCTCTCAAACGCTCCCACTCTTCTACAGGAAGAGGTACAATTGTCCGGTCCAAGACAGAAGCATACCAGTCCCGGGTTATTTTGGCGATGCGCTTCTTGGGCATGGGCCTCTCCCAACTGTTCGTCTCAGGAATCTTCATAGTCCATGATCGGATCTGAGGACGAACAGTAGTAGGCGGAGAAGCCAGTTTTTGTGAGTCAAGGAGGGCGATGTGCTGGGGAGAAAGCTTCGGTAAAGTGTCAGGCTTGAGGTGGACATCGGCTGGCGGCTTGTACTGAAAGTCACGCAGTATCTCATGTCGTCTCTTGCCAATGCGGGCATAGGTCAAATGAAGAAGCTTGAGCAGGGGCTTGAGTTCTCCTTGGTTCGCACGGCGGAGTTCAGAGAGGGATTTCCGGGCATTGTCGAGCTGTGGATGTCTTCGTTGTATCAAGATGTCATCAGGTTTCTGTCCAGGAGAATATTCTCGGAAGCGGGCAGTAGCATGGGTAGCTACGAATATACGAGCTTGTTGGTCGGGAAGATAGGTTGATTCACGCAGGATTGCGCGCAGCAGATGTCGAGCCTCATTGCATTGTTGGATTGTGAAGAGCGGCGGCATTTGGTGTGGCTGGTTTGCAGGCGCCGCGCTGGCCGTCGCAGTAAATTTGGCGAGGCGGCGTGCCAAAAGTTTAGTCCCGGTGGACACAAGTCTTCGCCGAAAGCTGTGCATGCCGTCCTGGGCGAATTTCGAGATGATACCAGCCGTCGCTGTCAATTGATTGTATTGTATCTGCTTTGCGCCCACACTCGCCATGCGTAAGAGGTTTCACGGTCTGAAGAAACCTGTATGCTGCTCTTGCTCTGTCCTCTCGCTGCCCCGCTGACAATGCGCAGAAAGTCCGAGCCGACTGGTCAAAATGGACTCTCTATAACATCTCGCGCCTACAAACCCCACCAGCCCGCTCAAAGACCTTCTTCCAGCAGAAATGGTTGGCAAAATCTCTGACCCGTGCCTATCACGGTGAACAAATCCGCGAAGGAAAATGGACCCGCATGTTCGATCGTCGCCTCCCGGCCGTCGTTCCCATGGACTACAAACTCCTCGCCCGTACAGATGGTTCTGAGCAAGCACAAGGTCGTGGTTCTGGTCTCAACATCACAATAAAAAAAGATGATTCGGATGGTGAACAGAGAGAGTCGAAGCCGCAAAGGACTCCCTACATGCACATGACATATTTCCCGACTGAACGCAGACTGGACACTGCTGTTTGGCGTGCTCTGTTCGCCAGTAGTGCCCGTCAAGCAAGACAATTCGTCGTTCACGGCTCCGTAAAGGTCAATGGAAAGAAGGTACTGACATTGTTCAAATCATCATCTACTTCTCAGGCTAACATATTTAGATGGTGCACCCTGGTTACCTTCTCAACCCCGGCGACATGTTCTCGGTAGATCCTGAGCGTGTTCTTTACGCTACCGGCGCACGCAAGCACAACAAGAACACCCCAGACACACTCCAAGGTCGTGAAGAGCCCGAGCAGGTTGAACAGATTGTGGATGAGGATGCTGAGGATGTTTCCGAAGAGTCTGAGGCCAAGGACGCAGCAAAGGCGGCCGCCAAAGCCGCCAAAACGATTCCATCAGCCGATGAGGACCCCAAGGCTGCTCTCAAGTCGTTGCTTGCTCGTGCACAAGACATCACCAAGGAAAGCAAAGAAGGCTTGTCTGGCAAGCGCAAGCAGGATCTACGCGCCTTTGCCAAGTCTGTCAAGCAAACCATGTCTCGCCTACGACCTTCTGGACTTATGAAGCCCGGTACCGAGACTATCGACACACTGGAGGAGACGCTGAAGGCCATCGCCGCAAAGGTGCCTGTTGAAGACGCACCAGCCGAGGCAGCGCTGCCCGACCAACAACAAAAGCCAGTCAAGAGAGAGGACGCATTCCGTGCACGCAAGGACGCCGAGCTACTGCACGCCGCACTTGCACGGGCAAACGAGAACCCGATCGATGCATCAAAGCCTTATGCCACACCATGGAGGCCGCGTGAGTTCATGAGTGCATTTGCATTCATCCCGCGATACCTCGAAGTCAACCAGAAGATCTGCAGCGCCGTGTACCTCCGTCACCCAGTTGCTAGACCTGGATTGGCAGAAGTGCCTACACCGTTTGCCAATGAGACAATGGCTCTTGCATTCAACTGGTACCTTCGCAGACGTTGAAGGAATTGCTTCAGCTTGTACATGATCAGGATCGATTGGGGCGGCGTTAAATGCACATCTATGTACTATAGTGAACGGAATAGGAAAGCGGCCAAAATGTCATGAGCCAATTGGCCTGTCTCCGTGATATACAGTGAACACCTTAACGTGCTGTCTCAAGAAGCTGAAGAGTCCCCCTGAAAATCTGCGAGAGATCGATCGATCAGTCAGAAATACACTTTGATAGTGCTATCGTCGCGACTTGTGCCAGAACCGACGAGCCAATAGGAGTACAGATCCGGTCTGGGCACGGGCCGAGGCACGGACCAGTCGAGCAACGCGAACACGTCCAACGCTGTATCTCGCGACTTGCGCATCTTGCTGAGCCGAGCACTTTAGACATGAGAGCTGACACTTTTGCTGCCTTTCTCGACACAATTTGTTCTGCATACACACTGCCTAGAAGCGACAAGCCGTTCTCAGTATAGTCGCCAGTGAGAGGCAACTAGCCAATATGGCCCATCACACGAACCGCACTCCGCAAGACGCAAGCCATTACTCGATGCCATACGGCTCACAAACAGCTCAATATGCCGTCACCCAGTCACCAGGCATGGCTCAGACTTTCAAGGCTCTACAGGATGCTGGATACGGCCAAGGAGCTTCAGCAGCTGCTCCCCAGCTAGGCAACATGCGTCCCACATTTGAGAAGCCCACCATCTACACCGTGAGGAACTTTGTCTCCCAATGTCACTGATAACCAACTGACAGTGAAGCTAGGCTGTATACTCCGGTGTCCAGGTCTACGAAATGGAAGTGAACAACATTGCCTGCATGCGACGACGCTCAGACGGCTGGTTGAATGCCACTCAAATCCTCAAAGTTGCCGGCGTCGACAAGGGAAAGCGTACAAAAGTTCTGGAGAAGGAAATTCTGCCTGGCGAGCACGAGAAGGTCCAAGGTGGATATGGCAAATACCAAGGCACCTGGATCACCTATCGCAGAGGCCGCGAGTTCTGCCGTCAGTACGGTGTCGAGGATCTGCTTCTTCCCTTGCTGGAACACGACCTTGATGGCTCCGGTGCCGGCCAGACTACCGAGACGCCGACCAAGGAACAAGCCATGGCCGCCAACAGGAAGAGATTCTACGCCGCGGGCGCTCAAGAGAGGAATGGCCCACCTGCCTCAAACACTTTCTTCCAGAACATCTCCTCCATGTCGTCTGTTGCTCTTGCCGCTCTGAACAAGGCCGCTCGGCTTAACTCGCCAGTGCGTCCGAGTCATATGAGACGCTCTTCCCAACAACAGAACACTTCTCACAGTCACCTGGCCGACGCCAGCTACCATAACAGCCAACCTGTCGATACATCCTATACCCAAAGCGCTGCATGGAGACAGGCACCCGGCGGTGAACCACCTAGGAAGCGTATGAGGCCTAATGACGAGATTCCTGTGGATGCTTCCATCATGTCGCTCGACCCTACAGAGCCTGGAGAATCGTTCCTTCAAAGTACCCAGCAGTACCTCGAAGAAAATGTCAATGGTTCGGATGAGCCCGTCACACTGCCTCCATTACCAGTTCCCATGGGCATTGACGAAGAGAACAAACGTCTGTTACTCCTCGATCTCTTCGCCGAATCTTCTAGACAGGACTTTGCTTCACACCCAGCACTTCTGTCCCTATCGTCACAAGATCTGGACATACCTCTGGATCCGTCAGCGAACACTGCTCTACATTGGGCTGCAACACTTTCGAGAGTGCCGTTACTACGACTGCTTATCCAGAAGGGCGCAAACATATTCAGGGGAAATGCTGCAGGACAAAGTGCTCTGATATCGGCCGTCCTGGTTAACAACTGCTGCGAGCACTCCTCTTTCCCTGACGTGCTGGAGCTTTTAAGTCCTTTGATCGAGGTAAGAGATGCTCAAGCGCGTACTATTCTTCACCACATTGCCGTGTCTTGTGGCATCAAAGGTCGAGCCCCTAGCAGCAAGTATTATCTTGAGGCTTTGTTGGAATTTTTGGTTCGCAGCGTATCCAAGCCTGCACCAACTGAAAATGGATCTGCAACCCCTGGACAAGCAGGAAAAGAGCGAATGAACCTGATGCGCTTCCTTACGCATATAGTAAATGCGCGAGATAAGGCAGGCAATACTGCTCTGAATCTCGCTGCCAGAATCGGTAACAGAGGTATCATTCAGCAGCTCTTAGAAGTCAAGGCCGACCCAACCATTCCCAATCAAAAAGGCATCACAGCCCGTGATTTTGGTGTAGGTGTCGAAGACGAGAACGGACAAGCCAACGTCGGTTTCAACAACCCATCAAACATCGATCCAATCTTTTCCCAAGCGCAAGCACTTAACCGGCCGCCGTCTCAGAACACAACCACGGAAGGTGCAAACGAAAAGGAAACAACACCCGTCTCCAACACAAACATCATCGAGGAGCAGAACCAGGATGTCATATCTTCACTAACGAGCATGCTTACTGCAAACCTCGCTCAACACAAACAGCTACTCGCCGAGAAGACCACTCAAATCGACAAGCTCAACGTGCAAATACAAGAGTTGTCAGCAGTAGCAAAGACAGAAAGCGACCAACTAGCAACTCTTCAGCGTCGTGCCAAGTCTCGTAGCGAAGCTCAGTCAAAGATCGCAAACCTCAAACGCATTCTGGAAGAACGTCACCGTAACGGCAGAAAGGTCACAAAGACAAACACTGTAGTAGGAGATGCAGACAACTCTGTCTCCTCTGTGCTCGCAATCACCGACAAACTACCCTCAGACATTTCTGATCCAGCACAAGCAGTGCAACAATTGGCACCTGCACTCCAACATCAAGTTCTGCACGACACACCTTCTGTTGCCGAACTTCGCACTCTCAAGAAAATCTACGAGACGAACAACGATCGTCTACAACAACAATCCACGCAGTTGAAATCACGCTCGTCACAGCTCGAACACTTGTACCGTAAAGTCGTGTCACTGTGTACTGGTGTTGCAGAAGACAAAGTTGAAGATCAACTAGGTGCGCTTCTGGCGGCTGTGGAGTCAGAGAAAGGAGCATTAGGTAGAGAAGAAGCAGGTAGAGTTAGAGAGTTTTTGATTAAGGTTGAGGGAGTCGGTGGTGGTAGCGAGGTCGCTGCTGCTGTGTAAAAAGAAGGGGGATCGAGAGTCTATACGGGAAGGAACGGTAGGAGCATCAATCGCATAGCGAGGGTCATGGCGTAGGCATTAGGCATTGCTTTGATTGAGATGAGAGAATTGCTTTCAAATGTCTTTGCTCTTTGTGCGTGATGTGTATCCATTCCATCGTCGAATAACTTTGTTTGCAGTCGAGCTCTGAACTTGTAACGGCAAGCGCGCGTTGCGTAGCTACCACACTAAGCAGTTTTTCTTGCACGCCAGCTAACAACGCACATCCGTCGTTGACCGAGGGATTCGACCCGAAGATTGACCAGCTCTTGCAAACGAACAAGCCTGTCCGTCGCTCCCTCTGCTGCTGCCCTAGAGACTATTCCTTCACACTTCCCAGGCCGTATCCCTGTGGACTCTGTGCCACTGCCAATCTTCATCAACTCGATACTCAATGGATACGACGATATTTTTCATTCATGCAAACGATCTATCTTTAGTATTCAAGATAACCGAGTATTGAGCTTTCATATGCGGACGTCTGAGCGGATCAATCAATTTGAAACATGAGGTCCTTGCAGTAGTTCGATTTGGAAAGTCTTGTCGGCTCGAAAAGGAAAGACACAGAAATCTCTATTGGATGATGTGAGCAGGGGTGTGAGTACTAGAGACTAGAGATATCAAGTTGATTTTGCTGGAAGAGAAATCTATTGTTTCAAAAAAATCTAGAAATGTACAAGTGTGATCTTATTAGAATACTATCAACTACCTTAAGCGCTTAGCACAGCCTGGGAAGCGCACCAGGACCACACTCCTGCCAGTTGTTGATCTTTTCACAAGTCCAGCTGGTAGTGACGTTGGGATCAAAGTCATTGCCCTTGTAGGTAGTGCGGTAAGGGAACTTGCAATGACTGCGCTCAAAAGCAACACCCTGGCCAGGATCATCATTGACGAACTTTGTGCCTGTGATGGTCTCGGGTGCAACGCCATTTTCAGTCCATGCCACCAATTGATTGATAGCACTGTGACGACCATATCTACCGGCAGCAATCTGACCAAACTCCCAAGCACCCGAGCCTCCAGAACTGCAGTGGTCACCACCAGAGATGCGGAAGAAGCGGAAGAATTCGTCAAGTTCTACCTCATTGGCACCCATGGTTTTGGCAACGTGAAGATAGTAGCGTTGTGAGTTTTCGCCGGCGATGTTGGGGTCGGCGAGGCCGTGGTACATCATCAACTTGCCGCCGGCTTCTCGGAAGGCGCTGAGGTCGCCGTTCCAGGTTGAGATGTTTCCGTGCAGGACGTCGGTCTCATCGGCCTTGGTGTAGGTGTCTTGACTAAGGGTAGTAGGGTCCCAGTTGCTGTTGTTGTATACTGCATTGGCGATCCAGTTTGCAGCATTGCCAATGACTGAGCCAGAGAAAAGGCCTTGTTGGGAAGCAACGAGTTCGGCTCCTAAGGACAAAGAGGGATATAGCAGATTTCCACTTTGGTCGTACAATTCTGAGTAAACATCATTTACAGTCTGGACCTGAGTCTGAGTCAAGCAGCGAGAATCAGAGCTGGTGCCGCAACGAAGCTTTGAAGAGTCGAACTCGCAGATAGTAGGGTCTTCAATGATGCCATCTGCGACACCGTCCAAGGGCTCATCACATTGTCTGAGGATTTCTCCGTGAACATAGACCCATTGATCCTTGGAAAGAGCTCTGGAATCCTTGCCGAATCCGGTGATCAATAGGAACCTGGATGTCCAGTCGGAGAGATGGTTGAAGTCGGCAGCAGGAGAACCAGCAAGAATTCCGTCAAAATCGTCGGGAAACTCTTGAGCAGACTTCAAACCTTGTCTTCCACCAGTCGAGCAGCCGACGTAATAGCTTTTGCTGGCTGGTTGACTGTAGTATTGCTTGATGACTTGCTTTGCGGCAACGACAGCAAGATGTCTCGAGCGGTATGAGAGATCAATTACTGCTTCATTGTCGTTGAGCAATTTCGATCCGTCCGCAGTCGTCGAGTTGTGACCTCCATTGTCTCCAACAGTAGCAAAAGATAGCGAGCTCATGTACTTCATATCTTTATACTCTACGCAGCCAGCCAGACCACCATTATAAGTATGCAACATTCTGCCGTTCCATGGGTTGTTTCCCGAGGGAAGCCACACTTCCACATAGTTGTGGGAAGTGGAACTCGTAGCAACAGTCAAGGTGACTCTGCACATGTCGATTTCGGTCTGGGTCTCAGAGAAACAAACACTCTGGTCGCCATCGATCTTGATGGTCTCTCCAGCGGTGTGGTAGCTGCAGGATGCGATAGAGGCGTTGACACCCTCGAAAGAAACATTATCAGCAAGGTTATCGCAAGTGACTGCGGAAGAGACAAGGCCAAAAGAGGCGGCCGCCAAAATGAAAGGCTTCAACATATCAATGTATCAAAAAGAGCGACAAGGAAGGTACGGAAGGAGATGAAAGAGGAAAGAACCAAAATCCAAGCAGGACCGACCTGCTTTTGTGTACCTACTTGCCTCATGTGCCCTGCAGTGCTTGGAAAATTAGTCTGTGCCGGTACCTGAATAGCCAGTTCCTAAGCATGGGTACAATGCGATCGTCTGAGTTGAGAAATATTCATGATCTTCAGGCCTATGCGGACCGGCTGCAGCCTTCCGACGGGACGTGCGTGTGTTACAGAAGACGACGATCTCGAACGAATGCCATACTCAGGCAGGACGCAAGATCAGTGTGGTAGGACTAGATATGGTACAGAGTGATTCTGAACATCTTGATGAATTGATCGAATGTTGTCAAGACCATCTGTATCTGCTCTGTAGTGGTGTAACGATGTGGGCACGAATCATGCGATGTATGCCAGCCGCAAATTGTGGGCTTCATGCCAACCTCTCGAACCGGCCCTAAGCAGGCCCTCGAGCTTTCTCGTCCGGCATACGCCAAGTACATCCATTACGCAACCTCAAGAATATCATCTCGTAGATGTCTCATCGCTTTGGAAGAAAGACATCAATGGTAGAGTGACTTGAAAGAAAATCTACAAGTCGAATTCTGCACATATTCTGCGAGCGGAATCAATGGTGGTTCGAAATCTCAGCAAAGAAATGTGTGTTAAATGTACTTAAGCCGACGTTCGGTAACAACTCCGCTTGCATCGTCTCTTGCTCCCGCTCTGCAAGATTCTCACTCAACTCTCTCCACTCTCTGCATCTCACTAGCAAGGATGCTGAGATCTACATGACGAGCGTACCCGTCTGTCGAATGTCCGTGGAAGAAGCACCAACATAGACCTTAAAGTCACCACTTGGCAGCGCCCACTCTTGAGCAACGACGTCCCAGAATGAAAGATCTCTGCGACGCAGCTGGAACTTCACTTGGTCGTGTTCATTCTTTTCGAGTTCTACACGTTCGAAACCGCGGAGGGCCTTGATGGGTTGACCAGCTCCAGAATTCTCGGGGAAGCCGATGTACAGTTGTGGAATTTCAGATCCGGCACGCGAACCGGTGTTCTTGACAACGACGTCGACCTACACATGTCAGCACGAATTTCAAGCTTCTGTTGATTCACCTTACCTCTGCGACTATGTCGAACAAGTCTGCACGTCCTCCAATCTCGAGGCGCCCCTTGGCGTGGTAGGAGATGTTGGACATCAGCTTAGTAGTCTTGAGATCACTGTAGTCGAAAGAGGTGTACGAAAGACCATGACCAAAGGCGTACCGAGCAGTGGTATTGCTGTGCTCGAAGTACTTGTAATCAATATAATTGCCTTCGGAATAGGTGCAGTTCTTGGTGTAGCAGATACCGACATTGTAATCGGATTCGTTCTTTGCAATCGTGTGGATGAGCCTGCCTGACGGGTTGACGTCGCCGTAGAGCACATCAGTGATGGAGTTTCCACTCTCTTGACCCAGAGGACCAGAATACAGAACGGCGGTAACGTTCTCATTTTCGATCCATTGGTCCACGAGACGAATTCCAGTTGTAGTGATGACAACAATTGTGTTGTTACAATTGGAAGCCACGGTGTTGATCATTGCATCTTGATCGTTGTTGTATAGCTCAGTGCGATCAGCACCTTCGCCTGACAGAGCGTTGATGAAGACAAGGCATGCATCACTAGCAGCCGCATAGCCTGCGTAAGATGCGTCGACGGCGGTCTCCGAGGACGACAGAGTGACTAGGGTGTTACCAGAGCTGCTAGCGGTGTAGGTATCGTTCAAAATCCACTTGACGTTAGTGTGCTCTTTCGATGCCCTCAGAGTGATAGCTGCCTCGGGAGTGATAAGATAAGGCAACGAGGATTGAGCAGAGCCAGAGTCACTGGCGAGATGGCCATCGTAGGTTGGTCCGGAGCCCTGAACTGAAAATTGCATATTCGGTCCTCCCATCACCGGTCCGGCGTTGGCACCGAAGAGCGTCATTCTTCTAGGCTTGTTCAAGGGCAGACCGCCTGAGTTCCTGAGAAGGACGATTGACTTGGCTCCGTTTTCTCTGATAATCTCAGCGTGGTTGGACATGGTGTCAACATAGTCGTCATACTATATCGCAAGCATCCAGTTAGCATAACTTCTTGCCTTACATCTTGAAGAACGTACTCCTGCCTTGGATGGTTGCTCTCCGTTATCCAAATCAGCTTTGTAGTAGCCGATCACATTGCGGATGACCATATCATCTAGGCGGGCCTCTGTGAGAGAGCCATTGTTCAAAAAGGCCTCAATGGTCGATGTGGACCAAGTGCTGCTGGATCCGTAATCTAATCCACCTGAAATTGAACCATAAGCCGTCTTCTGAGCATTGGTATCGGGGAACACAAATCCTGGAAAGCCAAGGTCGGTTTTTAGTGCGCCCATGAGAAGAGATTTGTCTTCACAAGCAGCGGAGCCGTTGACTTCGTTCATGGCACACATCACTGCGCCAGTGCCAGCTATGGATTGTCAGCAAAAGATCAAACTGCTACCGTGCACAACATACCCTTTATAATATCGTACCAAGGCCACAGGTAGGTTTCTCTGAATGTCTTGTCGTCTATGTTGGACGAGTAGGGGGCAGAGTCGGTAGAAGACTCGGTGGAATCGATGACGGAAGAGTTGTCGGCTCTTACTTTGAGAGTCATGCCAGATGGAGCAGAACCTGAAGGGGCAGAGCCAGAGGGTGAAGAACCCATCGAGCTGTTTCCAGATCCTGTGGAGCTGCCCCCGCCCATACCTCCACCCATACCACCTCCGGTTTGCGAAGAAGTGCGGTTAGTTTCTTGTTCGTACAGAATGAAGTGCTATGTTATGATCAGTATCTATTCAAGACAGAAATGAGCGATTCATACCTTGCCACCGGCAACGACACCACCTGCCTGGTAGGCTCTAGCGCTGATACCACCGAGGATTCCATTGAAGTAACTGTCTGGTCCGAATGACTCGCCGTTTCGACCACCCCAAGCTGACCTTCCCATAGGATTGGATACGGGTCCTGCTAAGACCTGCAGGCCTTTCTGGTAGAATTCGGTGGCTACAGCCTTGCCTTGCTTGTAAATGGCATCTTTGTCCCAAGTCATAGCCAGAGCGCAAGTCATGGAAAACGCGCTCTCGTAGTAGAAGTTTTGCGCGCCCTGAGGTCCATCGGATGTAGCAAGAGCTGTCCAGTTGGCAGAGCTGTTGGTGAGCGACCCGGCCCCAATGATGGTAATCTTCTCTTCGGTCGTGAGCTGCGAGGCGAAGTTCCGAGCTTTGGTGAAGGCAGTCTGCCAATCACCAAGAGAGACGAGTCCGTTGGTGATGAGACCTTCGTCGGTGTTGTTGAGTGATGCAGAGCAAAGAGTTGCAGCGCCCAATAGGGCTACGGCAGTCTTCATGATAGATAGTTCTGATGTATCGGCAGATAGTAGGTGAGTTAGAGGGGCTGATGTACAGAGTCTTCCATCAAAACAGAGAGTGGCTGATCTAAGATATATAAGTCTAACGATGGTAGAGTCCGGCTCAGCCAGATGTCAGAGCTAAATGTTGGCGTGTACATAGAGTATGTTGTCGCAAGCATATGGCTGAATTTAGAATCTGATTGAGGGCAAGTCGTTCTAACCTTGAACGTAGCCTTGAGGAATGGCTGACTCAAGGCCCAAGCATACCTACTAGATATCCGTAAATCGATTCTGCAAAACCAAAATCGTCATGAGGTCTCCTCTCTACTCGCTAAGGCCTTTGATGCGTGGAATTACGACATTGTAGAGTGTCTTCAGTAGCCGTATAGCGTCCACTCAAGGCCATAGTCTCGGGTGTTCTGCTAGACTCATATGCCAAAGCGACACCCTTGCTATAAGAAGGCACAGCAATTTGCAGACTAGAGACGATTTAAAGAGAGCCCAGAGTACATCGCATATTGATGAATGGTATTCCCTTGCTCGGAAACATCGTGTATTTTCATAACTATACGCGTTACAGGTTTTCGCACATGGGATGAGGTCTTGGCCCTAAGCAAATCGATTGAGTCAAAACTTGGCCTTGCGAGTTTTGTAGTGCATTGACCGAACGTCGTGGCCGATGAAACGCATACCTACTCAATTGTAGATGAAAGGTCATCTCAGGCGGGTGTAAGGCAGTGCAGAATTATGGTCTTGATACACAGACACAGGAGACGCACATGGTTGCCCTAAGTAGTGGACGGATTAGTCGATGGCCACTGCCCTGCCACCATGGAGACGCGTCCTATGCTACGCGTCGGTATTTTCTTGTCGAAGGCGTGCAATAGGCTCTACGAAGTTGTCGCGCCATCTTGCAAAATTGATCATGTGGAGAACCTCGTCGCAGCAGCATATGCAGATATCGTGTGGAACGATGTAAGTTGGAAGAGGGAAGTCGCTGACTGACACGAAGCCTTGGTGGATAGCTGGCGGCAGAAGTTACCGTATTCGGATGATCATGATCGTGCAGCCGCACAGCCACAACTCCGAAACGACATGCAAGTTTCAAAGCTGGACCATCCATCCATCTATCACCCTTCACAACACGCCATCAAACCTGGTCTGGATCTGGGTTTTTCGCAGGCACACTCCAGACTTTGGTGTAGATACCCTCGGAGACAAAGATGCGCACGCTGTTAATTTTGCTGGTTGCGGCTTTGGCATCTGTATGCCAGGCCTCGCGCTATGTTCTCTACTTGACCGCGCAGCATCCAGTCTTTCCTGCCGATGTTCATCTCGCGGATGTCACACATGTTGCATTGGCATTCATGAAATCTTCAACTTTCATCGGAAAGCGTCCTTCAACCTGGGATCTCTTCACATCAGTTGAAAGTGTCCGCTCCAAGTTCCCAAAGAACAAGAAAGTTGCCGTACTGGTAGCCATAGGCGGATGGGGTGACACCAATGGCTTTTCGGCGGCCTGCGCTTCTCAGATGGGCAGAAGAGCATTCGCCGAGAACGTCAAAGCTATGCTTGATTATACAGGTGCAGATGGCATCGACCTAGACTGGGAATACCCTGGTGGAAACGGCGAAGACTACAAGCAGATCACAAACTCCGAAAAGAGTTGGGAAGTCGAAGCATATCCAAAGCTGCTTGCTGAGATTCGTGCCGCCATTGGACCTGACAAAATCATGTCTGCAGCAGTCCCGTAAGTCTATGAACGTGCATTTACTCATGAGTCGGGCTGTGCTAGCCTGGCGAAACATTTTCGTCGCTCCCTGCCCCCAGTCACTCATATCAAGTGCTCTTCAAGATTGGCAACCAAACCAAGCAACGTTGTCGTCGCGGGATAGGTCCATCAGGAGCAGCTCTATCGCGTAGGGACTGTTGATGGTACACACGTAGGATTGATCATCTTTGAGGGTTACGGCTGATCTACTTTTGCTGGTCCATCCTTTCTTTTGTCAAAACCACAGTCCAGCGCGCTTCGACTCATGACGATGCTCACACTACTTCAAAACGACTCCTGCTAATATACATCAAGGGGAAAGCCAGTAGACATTCAAGTCGCATTCACCAAGGGTACGCTCGCTGACGCAACAAAACATCTCGATTTTCTCAACATCATGACGTATGATCTGTTTAACAGACGAGACAATGTTACCATGCACCACACTGGCATCGATAACTCATTGATTGCCATAGACACATACCTGACCAACGGTGTTCCTCCCGAGAAAACAAACTTGGGATTTGCATTTTACATCAAATGGTATCGAACCCAAGGAGATTGTAGTCTCAAGCCCATAGGCTGCAAGACTGTCTTGATGGAAGACCCGAAGACGGGAAAGGACTTAGGCCAGTGCGGAGCTTTCTCGTGGCACGATAAAGTACCGAAAGAACTCGAGACATCCTTCCACAAAGCTCTGAACAAGCGCGAATGGGACAATGATGGAAACTACTACTGGGACGCGGAAGAGAACATCTTCTGGTCATGGGATACGCCTGCGTCTATGGCAGAAAAGTTCCCGGCCATCGTAAAGGCTCGCAAGCTTGGAGGTGTCTTCGCATGGGGTCTGGGAGAAGATGCCGATGCATTCCTCCATTTGAAGACCTTGAACGCTCTCTACAGGAAGTATCTCAAGCCGTATGTTTTTCTTAGCCATCAGCCTGACCGTTATTGACCACTGTGAACAGCAAGCCAAGAAGTACTAAGTCACAGAGAGACGAACTCTGATCGCTCAAGCCCATGGTCGTCAATGACGAGAAGCAGCCTAGAGCTCTTGACGTTGATGCTGTGCTCCTTTTGATATTCGAGGATTAGGATGAAGGTCGCGAAACATCTTGCCTGACCATTGCTATATTATTCTATGTGGTATAAATGTGGCAAGATACGTTTTGAGCTGACCTCGAGCTAATGTATTTAGTGTAGAAGAACGTAAGGAGTAGCTTGAGTTGGAAGAATCGTTATAGAAAGGCACAGACCCGGAGTCATCAGGGGTCCAGGATAAAATCAGGCCATAATCATGATTACCAGCCATGCCACCTGCCCAAATGATCACGCTTTCCTCGAAGGCTGGTTCTAGGCATCACCAACTTCACTCGGTTATGTGTTCGTTCACTTTCGAATATCGCTCATTCATCACCGAAGACGAAGCTTTTCCAATTTGCGGCCAATTGCTTTACTCCGTCTTCCAATGCCCACCCCTTAATCTCACACAACTTTCTCACAATCTCCTCGAGATACCCGTCCATTCTCTCGCCAGCAGAGTCCAGATCACTCTCTATCAATATTCTATCGTCGGGAACTGCTGTGACGGCACTTTCGGTCTTTGCCGTACCTGCATGCGAGAAATTGATGACGGAAGAGAATGAGAAGAAGATTTTGGCCGGGATGCGCGGGTCCAGGTATTGTTTGATCGTTTCTGGGGGACCAGAATAAGAGTGCAGACATATGCGTGGCGGATAAGGTGTTGGCCTCCTCTCTTCCTCTCCAGTCTGGTCATTGGCTTCTACGGATGTTGAGCTGGTAGCTTCTTGCTTTTTACGTTCGCGCTTGCTGGCGACTTTCTTCTCGTGCCCTTTCCAGGTTTCTTGTAAAGTGTTGAAGACGACGCCATGTGCTTGGACGCCATGAACAGAAGTTGCGCGTCTCAGTTCTCCTGCTAGGTGTAGTTGGGCTAGCAAGACCTTTTTCTGGTGTGACATAGAGACGCGGTAGAGTGAGAGGCTTCTCCCCTCCCGACCGCCGGGAGTTGTGGCTTCATCTCTTTCGGTCTTTTGGCCTGGTAGCCAGGCTTCGGGGATGCGGAATTGTTTGTCCAGGCCCACTTCGCCGATCAAAGCTAGTGGGTATTTCTCAAGATAGGCTCTTGTCTCGGCCAGAAAGACTGAAAGAGGACGAGGGTCGGGTAAGGCGAGGAGAAAGTCGCGATCAGTAGGGGATGGAGTGAGGGCGGATTGGTAGTGTTCGATCTTTTGCTCTGACGTGAGAGTCGTGGTGTCGGGAAAGCTCTCTTCATCGAACATCTGGTGTGAGAACCACGGGTGCCAGCCAAAACATGGTATCACTTTTTGCTCCGAGCTGCGTTTCTGGTCAGCTCAACACATGGAGATTTTCGCGGCGAGGAAAGGTGCATGAGGGGCGAGGTGTACCTTGATCAATGCACCTACCTCCAGTCTTGTTCCGACTTTGTCTTTACACCTAGCTTTTCGGCCGCCTCTGCTACTAGCTCCTGGTCCTGAGCACGCGTGGCCATGATGGTCAGGATTTTGGCATGCATATCCGGGATGGACGAAATGTTGGCCAGGGTATCTGTTGGGTGGCAGTGCGCATCAAACACACCGAGATCCCATGGAAAGGATTCTTTCTGTTCATTAGCCATCTTGAAGTCTTACTGTTTGCTGTATAGGTGTACCGAAATCAAAGGTCAAGAGTGCTGGTCGCTTTTTGGAATCCCATCGATGACGTGTAATGGACGTCGGATTTAAGGTCGAAGAGCCGCATTTTCTTTGTGTCGCCCACCAGTTTTATCTCTACACGTGAGCAGTCGCACAACTGTTTCTTCACGTCTTCGTTGTCTGACGAATGCAGGTACAAGCAAGATCTATGATGAGTTCAAGTCGAATCGTGTATATTATATCGATCTCTGTCAAGACTCAACGTCGAAGAAAAGAACGAGCCCTCAAACTGCCTCGGCAGATGCGGCCGAAGCTGCGACCAAGGGGTAAATTCAATACGGTGATACGGTTTTACGATTCATGGCGGATCAGGCCGGCGGAGATTACATTCTAGCAAATCGGAAGCGTTGGATCCGAAGGGGTTCAACGCGAAAATGGTTCGATTTTGTTGTGGTTGATGCGTACAATTTAACGCCTGCTCGACTTCTTTGCGCCGCCTGCCTATCGCAACTTTCGCCATTGTAATCCACCTGATTTGCATTGCGGGAGGCGTGTCTTTCATTCCTTCTCTTCGATTTCTCGCCCCTCTTCCTGCGAGATTCGACTTTTGTTCTTTCTTCTAATACCCTTTTTTCTCCCTACTTCTCGTTTGGACTGGGACACAGCGACGGACACCTTCCAATGTCTGTCATGAATGCGAGCTATGCCTCGCCCGTCGCGGATGCGGCTTTCGCAAAGATCAGTGCAATTGCACCTGAGGGTTTTGTGCAGCGTCTGCTTGCTGGAGTAAACACATGGACCGTCGTCTTGACTCTGCTTATTGGCGCTGTTCTCTACGATCAGGGTGAGTCGAGGAAACACTAAAAGTATGCGAAATCTGCGAGCAGGTGACTAACTCAATCGCAGCCTCATATCTATACCACAAGGGCTCAATTGTGGGACCCATGTTCAAGATGCCCTTCATTGGACCTTTCCTCGAATCGGTCAACCCTAAATTCGAGAAGTACAACGCAAAATGGCAGAGTGGCCCTTTGAGCTGTGTTTCCGTTTTCCACAAGTTCGTCGTTATTGCCTCGACACGCGATATGGCCCGCAAGGTCTTCAACTCTCCCACCTACGTCAAGCCCTGTGTCGTTGACATCGCCTACAAACTCCTCCGCCCTACCAACTGGGTCTTCCTCGACGGCAAGGCTCACGTCGACTACCGCAAGGGTCTTAACGGTCTCTTCACCCGCCAGGCTCTCGAGCTTTACCTTCCCGGTCAAGAGGAGGTCTACGACGCATACTTCGCTCGCTTCCTCAAGGTCACCAAGGATGCTGGCAACAAGCCCGTCGCATTCATGTCTGAGTTCAGAGAGCTTCTGTGCGCCGTTTCCTGCAGAACCTTTGTCGGTCACTACATCAGCGACGAGGCCATCAAGAAGATCGCAGACGACTACTACATGATCACCGCTGCTCTCGAGCTTGTCAACTTCCCCATCATTATTCCCTTCACAAAGACTTGGTACGGCAAGAAGGCTGCCGACATGGTTCTTGACGAGTTCGCCAAGTGTGCTGCAAAGGCAAAGGTCCGCATGAGCGTTGGTGGTGAAATCCACAGCATTCTCGATGCCTGGGTCAAGCAGATGATCGACTCTGAGGCTTACCGCACCAAGTTGGCTAGCGGCGTCAAGATGGACGACTCGGAGAAGCCTGCCATGCTTATTCGCACTTTCACCGACTACGAGATTGCTCAGACTCTTTTCACTTTCCTTTTCGCTTCTCAGGATGCCACCAGCAGTGCCGCCACTTGGCTCTTCCAGATTGTTGCCGACCGCCCCGATGTCCTGGAGAAGCTGCGCGAGGAGAACATGCGTGTGCGCCATGGCGACAAGAACGCTCGTTTGAGCATGGATATGCTCGAGTCAATGCCCTACACCAGAGCAGTTGTCAAGGAGCAGCTCCGCTACCGCCCTCCCGTACTTATGGTTCCTTACCTCGTCAAGAAGGATTTCCCCGTCACCGAGACCTACACAGCCAAGAAGGGATCGATGATCATTCCTACGACATATCCCGCTCTTCACGATCCCGTTGCATATCCCGAGCCCGAGACATTTGATCCTGAGAGATGGATCAGTGGTGATGCTGAGAAGCACCCCAAGAATTGGCTCGTATTCGGCACAGGACCCCACTACTGTCTCGGACAGACATATGCCACACTCAACCTGATGGCCATGATTGGCAAGGCATGTGTTGAGATGGACTGGAAGCACGAAGTTACGCCCGACTCGGAAGAGATCAAGATTTTCGCCACGATTTTCCCCAAGGTGTGTATTTTATGATGATGATACTTCAAGGAAGCTCTTACTGACATATTCTTGCAGGATGATTGTCTTCTTACATTCAACAAGAGAGATTAGAGGAAATTATAATTCTGTGCTCGGAGAAAGATTACATGCAAAAAGACAAGCAGTTGTGATTAGAAGTACAGGAAGATAATCCCTAATTGTTCACATGATAGACTAATTATTTTAATGTTCTTGAAACCATGAATACTCCAAATAAGAGTGTGTTTCTTGTGATCTTGTGCTGCGTGTGACGGTGTTAAACCTCGGTCTGCGGAGAACAAGAGCGACGATCTCGGCGATGATGCAACTCTCAATTCACACCACTTTCATCTTTCTTCACTTATACACATAACACACAAACAAACATCATGTCGCTAAAAAGAGTCAGTACGCTCGCCACAAGAGCAGCCATCGCATCATCACGACCCGCCAGGTTCCAAGCTTCAGGGCTGCTGCGAACAACAGCAAAGCTCCAATCCACCATCCAGCGACCAGCAACATGTCTTGTCCACCAACGCTTCCACTCGACTGAAGGCAAACCCAACAACAAAGTCTGGGACTTCAACTCCATCAAGCAACTCACCGAATCCCCCGACCCATCACGCGTCCTCATAGGTACACTCTCCCCTCTTTTCTGTATCAACCTCCACTAACCATTCCCCTCTCACAGATGTCCGTGAACCCGCCGAATACGCCGCCGGCTACATCCCCACCGCCATCAATATCCCCGTCGGCTCAGCACCGGACGCACTCTTCATGCCCGCCCATGAATTCGAGGATAAATTTGGATTTGAGAAGCCCACGGCAGATCAGGAGTTGGTGTTTTATTGCAAGGCTGGGGTGAGGAGTTCGGCTGCTGCTGGGTTGGCGAAGCAGGTGGGGTATAAGAGTGTGGGAGAGTATAGAGGTAGTTGGTTGGAGTGGAGTAAGAATGGTGGGAGGGCGGAGTATGATTGAGGGGGTGTAAGAGTAGGTGGTGGTAAGAGACAAATCTGATGCGATTGTTTGCAGCAGTACCTATGGTCGAATGCGTGTAGAGTGATGGCTTGCGTGATTAGTTACATCTTGTGCTATACCACTGCCGTGGCTCACATCTCCATATTCCATTGACCTGCGAGCTTGGTCCAATCGTAATATAGGAGCTTATCACGTTCGCTATGCGTCTTATTGATCTTTGTGACTCTAGAGAAAGACATCAAAAGATGATAAATGCTAGTTGTATATGGTCTGTGCTTTACAATGCTTCTCGAATCTGGAGCTTCCAGTGACCTTCCATTGCTTCCCGAACACCTTGGCATCCCATTGTGCCATCTCATCAACATCTCACGACATTGGATCTTATCGCAGTTCATTCCGTATAATTACAACGCATCAACACTTACCTGGACCACTATCAACAGGACGAAACGAAAACAAAGACTCGAGAACTTCTTGGACAAATTCGTCAAATCCATCAACGAAACCCATCCAGCATCATCTTCACACCATCAAATCAACAACTACCACCAAAAAACATCACCTCAACCCCTATACTCACAATCATGTCCTCAGCAACCAATCTAAACATCTCCACCCTCCCCCAAATCTCCCGCGAATCCCTCGCTTCCCTCCTCAAAGAAAACCACCCTTCACTAGCCATCATCGACGTCCGCGATAACGACTACGTCGGCGGCCACATTGCAGGCGGCACAAATGTTCCCTCCAACACCCATGACTTCAAAATGCCTGAGTTGGTGAGAACGTTGCAGGACAAAGAGACGGTGGTGTTTCATTGTGCGTTGAGTCAGCAGAGAGGGCCCAAGGCGGCGTTGAGGTATTTGAGGGAGAGGGAGAGGATGGGTGGGAAGAGTGAGGT
The DNA here is from genome assembly GCA_024195585.1 of Aureobasidium sp. EXF-3400. Taxonomy (NCBI): domain Eukaryota; kingdom Fungi; phylum Ascomycota; class Dothideomycetes; order Dothideales; family Saccotheciaceae; genus Aureobasidium; species Aureobasidium sp. EXF-3400. Next base: position 23,612 of record SWBL01000453.1, read on the forward strand.
GGGAGAGAAGGAAGGAGAAGGAAAGGCAGAGGTTGTGGAGGGGAAGGAAGGGAAGGAGGGGGTTAAGGTTAAGGGACAGACTGTTTATGTTCTTGAGGGTGGGTTTGTCAAGTGGCAGGAAGTGTGAGTATTTCCCCTTCGAGGAGACAGTAAGATTTTGGAACACGAGACATTTTTGCTAACGCTGAGAATCAGGTATGGAGAAGACAAGCAACTCACGGAAGACTACCAAAAGGATATCTGGGAGTTTGGATACTAGAACTCTTCTCTACTGGAGAAGCTCGATCTATCATACGTCCTTAACTCTAACATATCATGATGTCCTTATCAATGGGATATGGGATTGCCACTGCTTGACAAATGACTCTCTCACAAAATCTCCAGCACGAACCTGGGGGTTCAGGTGGCGTATCATACACACGCCGACTAAGACGCGCATCTGTCAACAGCAAGAAGGACGATGCTGGAGAAGATGGGAAACACTTCTTAGTTGCTACGGTCGCTGGATGACGAAGGTATGAGATCGAACTAGGAAGATTACGCCTGGACACAATGCTGTTGCCGAGTTGCAGAAATGACACTTCTTCTCAAAGGAAATGAGATGGTTTTCTCTGTAGTGACTGTGCAAGACATTGTTGCATACAAGAACAGGATTTCCAACCCAGTCTTTCACACCCGAGACAAGTCCAACACTAGAGCAATGTCGCGCACAACTACCCAGCACCAATAGTATATTCCTCAAAACATTTTTTCTACATCACCTCTCGTCACGAAACTTCCTTCTGTTTAGATCGCAATCACAAAATCACCAATGCCAAAATCCAAGAAACCAACACCAACGCAACGGCAAACGCCATACCCAACTCCTGCAACTCCCGCCAACCCAAATCCTCGCTTCAATTCTGCTACACCGACGAACACACGCTCTACTCCTACTGCAACTTCAAACCCCGGCGCAAGATTCCTTCTCCCACCTCGCGGTTTCGCCTTGGGGTTTCCAAATCCAGCATACCCGCAGACCACTTTGACTCCATTCGAGGCGGGCCAGTCTCTCCACGACTTCTGTCTAGATCTACAAAATGGTACACAGCGACCTGGTGATGTGGGTGAGGATGTTCATCTTGGCTCTGGTGGCGTTCGTGGTATTGAAGGAGACGGCAAGAGTGCATATGATGCTCCTGCGAATGGAGAAGGGTCTGGAACAGGAAGAAAAAGAAGAGTTGAAAAGGTAGTCAGAGATAGCGGTGTTGACCATGCTGAGGAAATCTCGAAGAAGACGTCGGCGCTGAGCAAAAGAAGGGAAGACAAAGACTCCTTTGATCCGCCGTTAAGCAAAAGGCAGAATCGACCGCCTACTGGACCATCAGAAGAGCAGATTGTCAGAGATGGTGCTGTTGATCACGGTGAGATGATCTCAAAGACGTTGAAATTGAGCAAAAGAAGGGAAGACAAAGGAACTTTGTACCCACCATCCACCCAGGGCCAGGACCAGCCACCCATTGGATTTTCAGAAAACCCACCAACAATTCTTGACCCATGTCCTCCAGAACAGTACCTGAACTCACCGAAAGACTCTACTCCCTCGGACTCCGATCTGGCTCCTCCGAACTCTCTCACAGAGCAGATATCGCTTGCTGATATACTCAAACCCGTGGCAAACTTCAATGCTAGGACGCCTTGGCCTGTACGTTTCTATGGACAACCTGTTTCGCCTCCAATATGGCATGCGAATTGTCCAGGGGGCTACAAGCCTACGACTCTTGCTGGATATCCTCAGAGAAGGCAGTATACAACGTACATTCCAGCAGCTCATAACGCAGATATCGTACGAGATGAGTCTGGACATTGTTGTATCGACCTGGATGAGTGGGACCGATGTGTCATGGGCAAGTGTGGAGGATGCGAGATATGTCGTCCAGGCGCCTGAACATTAATGAGGGAGCTAGAAGATATGAGTTCTTGCTTGGTCGCACCGAAGAAGCCTTGAGCAACCAAACTCTGTAATTTAGTGCCGCGATCCATTCAATATCATTTCAAGCTTCATGACTACCACTGGCAGTCACTGAAATATACAAACAGACAAACAGATGCTGACAGCGTAGTTGCGGGTAGAGTTGATCAACCACCAAGGTAGCACCTTGATGTGACGGCGATTAGGCTTCGGTCATGTCAGCTTGGTGCAATGCGTATCCCGCAGTTTTGATAGGCCACTACGGCTGTCAGCTCATGACAAAGGAGAATACTCCGTAGACTTGTGGTGGTACTTGTAAACAAGGTTGGCAAGGCAGGCAGGGTCCCTCGGAAGTCGGGCGGGCTCAACGGTGCGTACGTCGATGGTGGTCCTTGCACGGCGCGTGGTGATGGAAAGTGGAGCAGGTCGCGTCTCCTCCAATGGGTTGGTCTACCGCGACAATGTTGAATTGATCTTTTTGCTTTCTGGCTCTCGACAACCGGACCATTCTTACACCAAGTCATGGAGACGCTGACAGCACCATCCAGATCGGATCTGAGTATACCGGTCCCTGGAGTTGGGAAACATTTCGAAATGCATCCGTCAGGCCCGTCCGTGAACCCCGCGACGCGCATGCTACCACCTCCATCTGCCATCCAGGACGACAATAACCGATCGCATACTCGAAGAGGAGATCAGCAATCTGCTCAGGATGAACATGTCACATCGACCAGCGCCGTAATTCCTGACGAGCAGCCTCATACAACAATACCGGTCGTTCCACAAGAGCATGACCAGAATGACGCGTCGCAGTCGAGTAGTCAAGCCCGTACTCCAGAAGATGTTTCGCACTCTCAATTCGACTCAGTGAACAGCCCGACCAGACATAAGAGAACCGCTAGCGGACTGTTGAAGGCTGTCGACACTCCCAATGAACAAAGACCACGCGCCGAGAGCGTGAGTTCGGCTGGCAGCAAGGCTGGCGAAGTGAGTCCATGTCGTTCGTATATTGGGTGTACCATCCACTAACTCGGTATTCCAGGTGGCTGCTCAACTCAAGACTCGACTCGCATACGCCATGGTCAAGGTCCAACATGGCTGGGAACATCGTAACATCAATGAAGTGGAGCAGTTAGCTGCTGCCTTGCATCCACGCATGGCTGCGTCGCCGCCTGCCTCCAGTGCACCCATTGACATCCGATCACCACCCTCGAAACGACGCTCCGGAGCAGGGACCGTGTCCTGGTCATTGCCAGACTCGAGTCCAGCCGTAAATGGCTCGTCACGAAACAACCACAACTTCAGACGTCCTTCGGTCTCTTCTCCACCTACACAAGTTCCATCGACACCAAAGCCACGTCCACCACCTGTGCGCTCGACAATGCCAACCCAACAAGCCGAACAAGACGCTATGGATGCCTTGATGCTGATGGGTGGTAGTCCAGGTAAAGGTGGCAAGTTCCTCTCACAGTCTTCATCGCAGCAGACGCCACACTCTCAGTCACAGCAGAACTGGCAAAGTCAAGGCTCTGCAAAGTCATTCAGGCGTCATCATCCTGATTCCCCTACTGCGACGGAAAGGTCACCCAAGCGGCCGGCCATATTGAGTCGCAACAACAGCAGCACTTCTGAGGTGAGTGTTGCCAACAGCGAAGTCCGCGAAGCCAGGGAAAGGGTCCTGGACGAGATTGAAGAGGCGGCATGAAAATGGCCTTTGTTTAGTGGAGGTTTGCTGTCTTTCTGGAACTGTGTGGGTATTGAGGACAAACAGGATACCCTTTCTTCCGTGGAGTTGGGGAGTCCGGCGGCCACGTGCCTGTCATTTCAGCATATAAGAGGCGTTTGCTGTTTGTAAGCGTAGCATGAATGAATTGAACGGTGCACTTTCTACGAGGGTTCGACGGTAGTGACAAGTGAGTGAACCCAGACAAGAGTGAGTGCTTAAAGGGGTGGAAGCAGGTGTGCAAGAACTGAAGGAGCAGGTACGACCTTCTGCCGCAACTCGCTCCTGCACAGATTCTACCTTCCTCACTTTTACACGACGCGTAAACACGAGACTCTTTCCCTTTCACACGTCCGTGTTTTGCTTCGCTTTCACACTCGTCTTTCCGTTCGAAATCTTCCTGTGTTTCTTTAACAGCTCACACTCATCACATCTGACATACCTTCGCGGCTTCGACCAAATCCCTCAATCGTCATGACTGCCATTCCTCCCGTCAATGGTGCAGTTGCACCTGCCACCAGTGTTGCTGGTCCCCCTGTTCCCAGCGGCCCTGGTGCCACGCCCAAGAAGAAGCACGTCCGCATCAAGCCGGTCAAGTCTAGGGAGTGTTGCTTCAACGAGCCCGGTGGTCCATGGCCTCGGTACTTCCACACTTCCCTAGATGCACTGTTACCATCGCTGACCGGCATACAGCAACATCATGCTTCAGGCTGCCACTTGTCCCGATATCAAGAAGAAGCTGATGACTCTCGTCGTTGGCCGAGAGGAGGTTCACTTCACCTGGTTCCGTGAAGTTCTCTCCTTCCACTCTTCGTTCTTTGCCGGCGCCATCAAGTACAGTTGGTCTTCCGAATCTAAGAACAGCATTGTCAAGATGCCAGAAGATTCACCCGATGTCGTCCGCGAGTAAGTATAGCACATCCGTGTAACGATTGCATTGATTAAATCTGTCTGCAGATTCATTCGTTGGATCACCGACCACAAAGTTGGCGGCTACGGCGCCGGTTCGGACAACCCTTCTCTCAGTCCCTGGAACTACTGGGAGCTCATGATCGACCTTTTCATCTTCGGCAACAAGTACAACATTCCTCGTATCCAGAACGTTGCAATCAACGAGATGATCGCCCTTTTCAAGGATCAGTTCGCCTTCCCTCGCGCCTCCGCCATTGAGAAGATCTACACACAAGCCCCCCAAGACGTTCCCGTCCGTAGACTTGTCACAGATATGGTGGTTCTCTCGCACGAGAACATCGAAGGTCTGATCGACGGTCAGTCACACTTCGGAGATGGTTTCCATCCCGACTTCATCCAGGATCTCGTCAAGCGTCTCTACAGAGCTACAAGCCACAAGGATGGCTTCCAGTCCCAGCGTTTGACCCGTGAGCAGTGGGGTCTAATCTCCCGCTGCCGCTACCACGTTTCTGAAGTTGATGCTCATTCGAACGGCAAGAAGGTCAGGAATCTCTCAATCGAAGTCTATGATCTATGCTGACAGTTGCCTAGGTTCTTAACCGCTCTCATGCCGAGGGCTTGCCTTGAACAAGCAACATGATGGTTCCAAAAGGTCACGGTGTCCAGCTATGTCGTGCAAGGAAGTAAGATATTGCTGTGTGGAGATATTGTTACACTCCACATACAACACTACACGAAAGTTATTGGCTCAATGGTGTATTAAGCAGTGCGAGGAAGAGCTTGAAATTGCCTGGTGGTCGTGGTGTCGCGTTGCTGTCTGCTCCGTAACACAATTCTATAAAGACAATCCAAGATATCATACTCGAACGCGCACGTGTGCCCGACACTGACATGTGAACTACGGAGCCGATCACCATGATCTAGCAGCGGCAGTGTGACCATCTTGACCTGCATGTGATCGAGCTGTCCCAGAGATGGCCATGGTCTGTGAGTTTCGAATCAACCCGGTTGGCTAAAAAGTGAAGGACTTGCGTCAGAGACTAGTGTTCTGCTGTACAAGACCGAGAGTGCTGACTATTGGTTCCAGCAAGACTAACCATATCCATACAGGTATCTAGGAAACTGAATGAATCACGATCCGAAGTGGCAGTGCCAGGTTTTAGATGCTCACGAGTGGCAGGAAATTTCCGACAGCAAAACCGAGCCAATCTCAGCAGGACAACACAATCAGGAACGCGACTTTCCGGCTTACACTTGCACCTGACACAAAGTACCAGTCGTACGGGCCCAAAGCAGGCTTAGCTCAAGTGCCTATCTCTTGCAAATCTGCATCCTGATTCCCTGTTATTGTGATTTGGTAAGTGTTCTACTTGTATAAGTATCACTGCTACCAGCCTTTACATTTTCTCCCGTCGATTATCCGCCTCATACCCTCTGCTATCTTTATATACAACCCAGGTCGGATACCTCTCAGCTGCTACTCCAAGCATCAAGTACTACAGTCAACTATCTCCATATACCGTCACCACGAGAGCGCCATCTCGTTGTGCAGCAAATCACTGTACACTCGCATATCTTCTCCCCGACAGCTCCATCGTGCTGATGGGACTCAAGCGGTCTGCCACCGCCTGATCATCAATCGACCAATGAGGCTGGCAAAGCAACTCCCCTTGGATCTTTGAGCCTTGTTATATATATATGTCTTGACGGTCACGGCCCACGACCCGCCAACCGTCTTGAGACGTACCCACGACTTCCTCATCTTCGACTTGATTCAGGCCGAGGACCAGGATGGAGAAAGACAACACTTCCCATGTCTAGACCCGCCTCAGTTGTTTATGAGTGTCGACAACATCATCTCAGATCTCCGGTGTTGTGCGTATGAGGACCTGCATGAAGCAAAGTACCATACTGGACCCTCACTCGATCCAATTCCACCATTTTTGGTTCAGGAGAATTTATAATTCAAAACAGACTTGCTATATATCTGGAGGGAGTAGCAATACTTCGGTATTTGTTCCACTCGCTCACTATTCTTGGTTCGAAACTTATTATACACCAGACATGAACCGTCTGGATCTCAAGACATTCTGTATGGAAGGGCCCTCGAACACCTCAACCTCCGAGGGTTCCACTTGTTCTCCAGACTCCTCCGACGGCAAACCGGTTGGATCTAGCACCAAGGTCATGATCCACAAGCACGGTCCTGGTGTTAGATACATGCCTTCTGGAATTTCCTCTTGCGATACTCTCCGTGCCTACTGGTGAAGAAGAGACGATCATTCCTTCCACGATACTACTACACCCTTATATATGTTTATGCCACAACGGGTTCCGAAAAGCCTCGGGGCCATAGAAGGCTACGTGCTCTGGCTGATATCTTCCTCTCCGGCGAATGGTAGTTCTGTCGACTTCCCCTCCAGGATTATATGTCAACTGTCGCCACTTATATACATCTGCGGCCAATCTTTCGCCCGTGTTCTCTTCGGAAATGACCAGCAGCAAGCCTGCTGCCTCAAAGAAAGAGGAGAACACATGCGCAGAACCTCAAGACTCCTGATTACGGCGAATATCAACCTCATCGTGGAGACCTTCGCCCACTCTCGGAGCGTTCTGATGGCCTCTGTCATGGTCACCCGTAGTCGCCGCCCGCGACTAGCAACCGGAAATCCTTCTTATATACTTGATATCGATGAGCCAGACCTTTGGCCTCGATATCTATATCGGTTGTCTTCCTGCCTGATGACGAGCAACCTCAGCAGACAGAATTGGCATATTCGGAAGAGATATTCAAACCAGTGCTGCTCGCACAAGATATGCGCTGCAGTATACCGCGAACAGTGGACACTCCTGTATCATACTACTGCCTTGGTATCTGGTTCCAGAGCTATGCCGTCCGCCGACTTCAAGTGCCCCATATATATTGGCAACAATGCTGCCTCTCCTTCAGGTGAGCAGATAGGAGGCTGATATGCCAGTTCCTATCAAGGAGCAGAAACGCAAGCAGTATTGTTGCTGCGATTCATGTCGACGGCATTATAATCCTGTTGCCAGCCAGATCACCGACTTTCGCAACGTTATGGCCTGGTCTTGAAGTCTTGTTCTTTGCTTCAAGGAGAAGAAGAAGAAGAAGAAGAAGCGAGAAGGAGAAAGAACAAAATGACCAACGCCAGATCATGATGCCGGGTGTCTTAATAGAGCACATATATATGTCTACGATCAGTGATCCAGACAGAGAGGAGTATCAAGCATAGGCGACGCTCTCCTCCACCGTATCTCGTTGTTCGGCGCGATTGACGACGATCGCTACAATATATACCATGACACCTGCCAGTCCATCGAGTGGCCATCAGAATGTTCTTTGGTCTGTATCGAAGCTCCAGGCGTTATATGTCTGCCTGACTGCGTACGGCGAAGTGCGATCTAGGAAGGTCTGGATGTTGTCGCCCATGGCAGAGCGATTAAACCGGTCCTGCCACAGCCAAACCGTACTACCGAGATACCTGTAGCGGCACCACAAATCGACATCTGTTACACCGCACAGAAGACGCAGCAGCTCCAGGACGAGATTCTCAACGCCATGGAACTTGACCCAAGCTGCGGCCACATTGTGGACAAAATCATTCCTAAGTACTTACTCACTTCTGAGAGAGCCACTGTCGATGTCACATCCCTGCTGCCACCAGGCAATCGGAACCATATGCCGATATGATCAGCTGTCTTCGATGAGTGGCTTTAGACTACCCTAACGTTTGCAATGGTCGACTGCAACTACGTGAACATGAACGATGGCCGACTTAGCTGGAGAACGGAGACGATAGGATCCATCTATCCTGCACGAGTACACACACTTTAGCACTTATCACGCTTTCCTTCTCCGAGGAACCCGAAGATGATAGATATGGCCCTTGAAAAGCAGGCTTTTGAGCTCACACCGGTCCAGTGGGTATGCTTTCGACAGCTCCTCGTGGCCCCACTGCAATTATGACTTGTTATGCGCTAATATTAACCGCTTCTCCATCAAATAGGCGAGATGGCCGAGCGGTCTAAGGCGCCAGCTTAAGGTTCTTCCAATACGCTGGTCCGAAAGGGCGTGGGTTCAAATCCCACTCTCGTC
>SWBL01000454.1:0-32169 GCA_024195585.1 Aureobasidium sp. EXF-3400
CTGCTGCTCCTGTCGAGGCTGCTGCTCCTGTCGAGGCTGCTGCTCCTGTCGAGGCTGCTGCTCCTGTCGAGGCTGCTGCTCCTGTCGAGATCGCTGTCCGTGCCGACCCTGCCGAAGAACTCATCAGGCTCGGTGTTGCACGCGATGCGGTTCTTGGTATGACGAGAGAGGATCGGGAGTTCGAGTTTGACAGAATCCAGAGCCTCGCTCCTCGTGTTGCGGTTCCTCCTGCTCATCCCGCTGAGATCGATGCTCCCACTGGCCCCATTACCGCTACTATTGAGATTGCTCGAAACGACGTTGTCCAAGAAGAAGACGACCCTATGGATATTGATGAACCCGCACCAAATGGTATTGTAAACTATGACCGCATCGAACCCGATGACCCCAGACGTCAGAACAACTGGCTCCTCCAACAACCAATGCAGCCTCCCATTGCTGCACCTCGCGCCGATGAGCCCACCGGGCCACTACCACTCACTCATCTGTCCCTCGAAACTGAAAATCTGATCAACTCAGCGCCTAATGACGAAATTCGCAGACAATATTTCCAGGACGCTGTAAATGAACAATGGACATATTTCATGACTCCACCACCCCTCGCACTCGACATAACACCAAGGAATGTACTGCACCCTGATGTGCAACGAATGTTTGCCCATCTGCCAATTCACCTGCTGGCTATAATATCAACAATGACTGTGCCTGCTCAGCTGAGGTTCTCCCTCGAACCTTTCCTCCTTCAGAACCAAATTCTCTATCTCAGATACTCTACACTCAGACAGCGTCGCGAGCAAGAATGGACAAACAACAGAGCGCGAATCGGCCAGGACCCCTTCCTTCTTCAACATCCTGAGCTGCACCATTGGCTTTACAATGGTAACCTTCCACTTCAAAACCGCTGGCTGAACTCCACTCACAATGAACACCTGGCCATTCTCAGAGAGAATGGTTTGCTTGCCTGGATGCAGCAACTTCAAGTCCTCCACTATCAAAGCCTTTCCGCCCTAGAGATTCAACAACTTCCTGCTCGTATCTTGCAGATTGAAGATATTGCTAGATATACCGCTGGGTTCGGAGATTACATGACTTGGTTCTATTCTGCTGAACGCCGCGCTTGGATTGAGATGATGGTTCAAAGTGGTCAGATGTAAGTTGCTATTCCTTTTAGGATGTCGCTGGTCGACACGGATCTGTATGGTGCAGGTAAGTTCTTTCCTGCATGTAATGATGAATATTAATCTTTTTTTGTTTCTCATATTTCCTTTGCCTTTTCATATGTTTTTCTCCGTGCGTATACCTGATGTTTCCTCTTCTGATCTCTCGCTTCCATTCCTCCTCTACACTGAAACCTTCTAGAAAAACGCTACTATCTTATCGTACCTCCAAGATTTTCCTTTCATCCCCCATCTTGCGTATTAACCTCTAAGTTTACACATATTCAACCACTTCTCGCTGCTCATCCTCCTCCACCTCCTACCATCTTTCGCCTTCCTAGAGTTGTGAGAGGAACGCCCCGCCCCGAATGAATCTTCCTTTTGCCCTTTCTTTGTCCCTAAAAAAGATTTTCTACCGTTTCTATCACTGCTTTCTTTCCAATCACTGCTTTCCCAAATTCTTCGCTGTGCCACTTGACTCATACCTTTCTTTGTTCTTGAACTTCTTTCATATATGATCACTACACTACTCTACTCGATAAAGGCTGTGGACGCCTCAGATCGAGATCTATAAATGAAGTGGGACAGTCATAGGAAGTAAGCAGGGCTCTCTGTCACTAGAGCTTTTTCTCACAATCTCATTTGATCTTAGAGATAAGACTAGAGACTACGTACTGGAATGGAATCACGTACGTCTGAGCCATGAGCTTTTAAGAAGTTGATGGTTTGACAGTAGAAATTGAAGTAGGTGTCCCATTCTTTGTGGCCTTTGCGAAAAATTGATCCTCGATTTTATAACTTGCTCTGATCTTCCTACTCGCGCCTAGTAACTTTTGGCCTCGGCAGGTTGCTTGAATCGTTCCAACAGCACACTGAGAAAGCGAGGGACAAGAGGAACCCGTCGTCTAGCGAATATCTGGACGCATGAGGGGAAAGATAGACGAGATCAAATTGATAGAGTAGCCTCCACACATGCGAGACTTGGACGGTGAATTTGGTTTCATCTACTCGATTGCTTGCAAACAGGGAGCCAAACAACTGACCTGACTGCAACATAGCAGAACTAAACAAAATCATGAAGAGTCGTGGCATTGCGAATTGCAAACTATGCATCTCGGATTTGATGTCATCTACATTAAACTAAAGGCCGTAAAAGTGCTTCTTCTTATTTCCTCATTCTTTGAACTCTATGCTTGGTTCCCTCCATCTGCAAGTCGAAGCACTCAGATATCCTCCTCGTTAGCCTGACTGACGAACCAAACACCAGTCTCAGTGTTGTTCGTAGCATTAGTCTGCACGACATGCCCCAACTTCAATGCACCCGACTCCACAATACCACCAGCAACCGGTCTCTGCAACTTATTAGCACCGCTCTTGACGGTAAAGTTAGCCAGAGAAATTTCATCAGGGTTGCGGTTGATAATAGTAGGCATGCCAAAGTAATTAGCAGTAACCTCGTCATAATTGATATGCAGTTCAAAGTATCCTCTGTAATAGATATCTTGCCATTGCAATTCTTCGTTTGCGTGAACAAGCCAGTTAGAGGCATTGTTTGCTGCTGCGAGAGAAATGTTTTGGCCATAGGGACATGGGGAGGATACTGCAGAGCCGGCGAATTCAACACCGATGCTGTTGTTTCCTGAAGTGGAGTTGTAGCGTTCGTGGTCCAGCCAGACGAGATCGGAGACCCATGAGGCGTGGGAGTCGCCGGACATGACGATGTTGTTGCCGATGCCGTTGTTGTAGAGATGAGACAACGTGCGGTTGCGGTTAGCTTGGTAGCCATCCCAAGCATCATAGTCGAGAGGGTTGGTATTGCCATAAGCAGCAGACTCATTGACGCGGGAAAACACGGTCTGCGAGCCGATTAATCGCCAAGCGGCACCGCGGTTTGCGGATTGAGTGAGTTGGTTGTAGAACCAGTTTTCTTGTCTGCTGCCCATCATACTTCTCCCAGCATCATTGCTGATATCGTGAACGTAATCGGTGTTCCAGTATAAATCAGTAATGGAACGATCGTATTGACGTGTATCAAGCATGACCAAGTCGAACAAACTGCCAATGCTGAAACTTCTCCAGATACGAAGGTTATCATCCATTTCAACTTGACGGATGGGCATCCACTCAAAGTAAGCTCTGACAGCATTCATCTTTCTCTGATCGACTGAGACACCGCCGTCACTGATGAATGAGGCTTCAGTGTTGTTGAGCTCGGAAGCGCCATCGCGGTATGTGTTGTCCGAAACCTCGTGGTCATCCCAGACAGGGATCCAAGGGTAGTTCTGATGGGAAGCGAGAAGATCGAGATCGGTGCGGTAGGTAGCGAGACGCTCACGGTAGTCGTAGAGGGTAGTGATGACGCGCTCGGGCTTAGGAATGCGGTTGATGCTGTAGCCGTAGCCGTAGTCACCATCGCCCGCGTATTCGTAGATGTAGTCACCGAGGTGGATGACGTAGTCGACTGAGTCCTTTCGCACAGGGTTTCCGTAGGCGTTGAAGAAGCCAAATGCTGTTTCGTGTTAGTCGTTGTTCAGGGTGTGGATTGAATGTGGCATACGGAAGTTGCTGCACGAGTAGACAGCAAGTCCAACCTCGGCAGTGTAGTCGTTGGTGTCGGGGGCAGTCTTGGTACGGCCAAGAGGACTGGTCTTGTTGGAACCGCAGACGTTGAATTGGTAGTAGTAGCGAGTGAAGGCGGTCAAGTCCTTGGCCTCGACCTAGACGCTCAGAAGTTAGCCAGTGTTTCATAGCACCAGTGAAGAAATCTCATACCTTGACAGTGTAGTCAATGTCGGACGAAGTGTAGACAGTGCCCTGGCTCTCCACATGGGTGAAGTTGGCAGTTTTAGCAACCTTGTACTGCACACAAACAGGAGCAGTACTGGCATTCAAGCTGGCACCATGACCATACAAAGGCGCAATGCCAGAGACAGTCGAGTTGTCATTGACATTGTCAAACATGGGAGCAACGCGAGTCCACAGAATGACAGAGTCCGAGTACGGGTCACCAGAAGCAACGCCATGGGTAAAGTTCAGCTGCGAAGTAGAGTACTGGGTACCAGGCACATTGCGCTTGTTGACCTTGTGAAGAGAGATACCGAGACCAGGGTGGTGGTCAGAAGGACTGCGGTAGTTCAAGTTCTGAGTCCAGCTCGCAAGAGCAACGGACGAGAAGGAAAGCAGAGAGATAACTGAACGCATTGTGACTGCGAGTGAAAGCCAATTGAATAGCTCCTACCTTTTTCTGAAGCTCTACAACGGGGATCCGAGTCGACTTTGTACTTTTTGGAGCTCGGAGATAGCTGTAGCATGGCTCAATGATTATTCAGTCACTTTGTGCTCAATGCTGGGACCCGCACGCTGTCGAATATGCCACTGACGATGCAGATCAATCGTCGAAGCCAATGAGGATTGTTCTAATTGCCATGCTGTGCTCGGCAATCAAGACAGCAGCTACCCGGCCTGCCTGTTTTGACAAAGCTGCGGGAACCAAGCTCGCGAGCTGACTAGACATGGGTACGGTCAAGAGAGATGCACTGAGGCTGTGAGAGAAGACGGCACACAAAATGTTGTTGTTGCTAAACAACGTGCCTGTCAGACAGGCATCATTGGCCGAACGATTGTCTTGGCAATGGCAAGCTTTCCGCCCGGGAGCTTGAGCAAAGAGGAAAAAAGCAAAAAAGATACAAAACACATGGCAGCGGCGGGGTTCAATGGGGAACTCCGAGAGGGCAACGACCGCGAGCGGCATGTCTATTGTCCACATGCCGGTATGCTCCCTCGTTCCTGGTCGAAGAAAAAAACATTGACTTAAGATGGTAGTTCGTGCACGGCGGCGGAGTCCCTTCTCAAAGCTTAGCCCTCGCGTAAGTGATGTCTTTCGGATAGTAAGCGATATCAGAACGCAACTCCGCACCGACTCTGTCTACTTAGAAGCTACTCGGACCGATGGAATATACTGTAACTGCTAATAGACTGTAATCATACCAGCAAAAAGAAAACCAACGGACCGGGTAATGGACACAGCTGAATTCATCTCAAAATCTATAGCACCGCAACACTCGAGTATACCTCATATCATAACGATAAGCATAAATCACTCAATCTAAACCGACATCTTTCTTCCCCTTTAATCATCAATAACCCCACCGCCCTCCTCCTCCGCAATCTCCATTAACTCATCAATAGACGGGTGGGAGATACTAGCCGCAGCCAAATACCTCGACGCCACTGCAAACCTCACCCTCACGTTCCTTACTTCTCCCTCATCAACATTGACAATCACAGCCTGTCTCATCTTCTACAGACCTCTTATCTAAGACTAAGAACCAGTGCGTCTTAATAGCAGAGTGCGTGAATGTTTTCATCTGGCTGAGTTTCTGCTGAATAGTCGGGAATGAGGAGTCAAGGAAGGGTGTTTATAATATCTCTGCATCATCTCCTAAGAGTTGCTTAGTAGGACCCTAAAACCGTGTGCAGAGGTCATGGATGAGGGTTAATATAGCAGTAGCTGATTCTATATCTTCCTACTGATGTACTACGGTAAAAAAGTGGTTGATAGCCTAATACCCAAGATACAATGGTCGTTAGCCTGCTTTGTTTACTCCATCTACTTAAAGAGTTATCCTGAGAAAATCTATAGACACTTACCTTGATGGTGAGGTTTGCTGTACAACAAACGGCAAAATTCTCGACTTGATCGCTATCGATCATTACATTTTCGAGTACCATTTTTTGTTTGTGAAAAGAGTCGAAATGCTGATGATGCTGCAGTGGTGTAATCGAAAAGTTCCTCTGTAAAAGAAGGCCTAGAGTGCCAATAAAATCAGAGGAGAAGGGAAGTGTTTACCTAGGTAGGCAGACGACGCGGAATCACGTAAGTGCGCGTCTGCCTACATTTTAGGTTTCAATCCTTCTACTCGAGGCATTGACAACAAAAGGCGAATCCATTGCCATGTTATAGGTATGAGTGCTTCCTTTTCCATGACTCTCTGTCTCATTCTCGCAATCTGGGTATCATAAACGCTCTCCTCCCCTCTCCATATCTTATTCATAACCTCATAATCCACTCCTTGCTCCCTCATTCCTCCATCTCATGCCCATCTTCCTTCTGCTGTGCACTCATCCCCGCCACAATATCCTCCAAAGCCCTCGTCTCCTCTGCCCCCATCCGTCTGCCCAAAACCTCCGTATCAGGTGCTGCCACAGCATCCACACCAACCCTCTCCAACGCCCTTTTTGTCTGTGTTTCAATATATGCTTGCCTAGCTTCTGTACTTGCATCAATGGTGTGTGCCATATTTTTTTCCGGTAAGGTAGAGAGATGTGAGCGCAGTGTTGCGACTATTTCTCGTACAGCGGGGAGTTGAGAGGATATGAAAGAGGTATTTTGGACGAGAGAGTTGGCGTGGGAGGTTGAGCCTACGCCGAGGGCGGTGGCTGAGGGTGTGGTGGTGAGGAAGGAGAAGGATGGGTTTTGCGGCGCATTGGTGTCGAGTTTGGAGGATGTAGCGGAAGTTGGAGATGCCACCAGTGATCGTAGTTGAGCCAGCAGTGCGTCGTTTTGTGTGACTTCTGCTTGTAGAGCTGATTGCAGTCTCTCCGTCTCTTGTACTTTTCTCCGCAAACGAGTGATGGAGTCTGGTGTAGGCGCAGTCGTAGTCGTATTACCATCTCCCGCTGGTGCTTCAAGATTCTGTAACAAATCAGCCATGCCCGAACACCTCTGACAGGCAACCACGCACCTTATAGTGATCCAGCACAATCCAACTCTCCAACCCCTCATCTTCCTTAGCATTGCTCACAGTCAACAAGTTACGCAGTGTGTAAATCTCAAGTTTATCAAAGTTCTTGTCAATGGTCGAGTCCAGCAGTGTTTGCAGTTTCACAATGCCAGCGCTAATTTCCGTGCTTGAGGCTTCTTCTGACGCGTCTGTGGTGGTGGTGTTGTCCAGTGATTGGCCAGCAGCAGCAAAGCCAAGTTGCTCTTTAGGCACATTGAGCAGTGCTGTTTCAATCTCTCCCACGGCTTGGTAAACGAGTTCGTTGACGGTGTTGATGATGTCGTCGAGGAGTGTCTTTGCTGGCGCGTCAGTGGCTGGTCAAGGCAGGGGTCAAAAGCGCAAAACTCACCAGAGGGGTATAGCGGAAGTGCTCTGTTAGCAGCGCTGTCTTGATCTGATCATTTGTTGCCATTGTGGAAGGTTGGCTTGTGTCTTGGGGTGGAAGGAAAGTGGCCGGCGCATTCTCCATCAAAGTCCAAACATCAAAGTCCAAACAGTGGCTGATCGTTTCCTGATTGGGACTAGTCTGTTTTTTTGCAAGCACCTTCCTCGACCATGTCATCTTCAACTCTGGATCATTTTTATATATCAATTGTCACTTGTTCATATTCAGTATGTCGTATCCACAGTGGTCCTGCTGCTGCTCATTGACATGCAAAGTAATGTTCACTATCTGTGATTTATTCGTCATTGTACAGACAGCTCTGAGCAAAAACTCTAGCCACATGAGATCCTACCACCTAATTCTCGACTCTCTTGACAGAACGCTTGACATCTTCAGGCAAATCCTTCTCATCAACAAGCCCCAAACTCAACGCATCACCCCAGAAGAACATAGCTCTATCTCTCGCATAAGCCAGGTAATCAAACTCTTCCTCGGCTTGCTCGTCATCCTCCTCATTAGGGTCAGGTCGTTTATCTCTAATATCATCTTGCAACTGCTTTGCCTCTGCATCAAGAGGATCAGACACGACGTGCTCTCCAGTCGGCGTCATCTCATCCGGAGTTTCAGAAAGTGGGACAGCTGCAGAAGAAGGGGCGGAAGGTAGACCAGGTACTTTGGCTTGCACGATACCCCAAGCTACCCATTGAGCTGTGTTTGCGAGACGCCACATGTGTGTTTCGCGGAGGAGAGAGCGCACTTGGGCGTCTTCGTTGGCCTGGTATTCTGCATCTTGCTTGGCCGTGGTTGCTGCTGACTCAGGAGGTCCGCGGGCATCTAGCATGAAGTTGGAAATGCTGCTTGTGGGTCCAGCAGGTCGTTTCTGCTTCTCCTTCTCCTTTTCTGCGCTAGCGCCATCTTGAGGACCCAGCTGGGGAGTCATGGCATTGAATTGAGGACGGTGGCGCACGTAAGCGCGGATGAAACGATCTTGCTCTTCGGGAGTGGGGTAGAAGGAAGTATTGCAGAGCCATGGTGTTTTCTCGTCGTGGTAGTTGTAGCACCATTCGGTAAAGTGGTTCGCGAACTCGAGGCCGGGGGTGTTTGCGTTTGCGTATTCGAAGTCAATGACAATCAGTTGCTTGTGGGTGTTTGCAGGCAGGAGAAGAGGCGATGTGCCCGAGGGCAGAAGACGGAGAATGTTGCCGTATTGAGTCTGCGAGGTGTTAGATGGGTAAAAGTAGCAGGGGAGAAAATCACTTACATCGTTGTGCGCAAAGACGTAGCGAGAGCGCAGTTGGCCAGGCTCAGTGTACTGTGCTTCCAGCCACTCGCGGTACTTCTGCACTGTCTTCTTGAAGACAGCCCATTCGGTGCCACACACAAAGCCACGAGCCTGCCATCCTTCCATCGATGGGTCCTTGCTCTGCTGGTGCTTGAGCACCTCGCTATCAAGCCACATGGTCACATCTTGAACACGCTGGAACCATTTATCCCAATTCTGCCAGACAAAAGCGCCCTCGTCACGCTCGCGCTCAAGCAAGTCGATACCTTCATGAAGTTCGCGCATACGCTTGGCAATCTGCTTGGACGTGTCCGCGTTACGCAGATCTTTAGGATCAAGTGCTTTGGCATGGAAGTACTCTTCAAATCGACCATTGCTGAACGTACCCAGCAAACGAGGTCCTATACGTTTGCGAGCGAGACGGCGAAGGATCGAAAGTTCGGATTCGCGATCAATGAGGTGCTCCACTTGGGGGCCGTAGATACGGAGAAGCAGTTTGGCGGGTGGAGGGCGTTGCAAGAGTTGATTTCCATCGGCGCTTGTGGGACGAGGAGGCAATACGTTTGGTGGTGATACAACGTAGACGGCATTGGTGAGGGCGCCGCTGAGTCTTTCAACGGTGCACTCGTTACTCATGTCCATGGGCACACGACGCCAGCCCTTGATACGAAGCGTGTGGGTAAGACGAACGATCTCGTACTTGAACGATGACCATGCTTGACGAGAACCAAGGCCGAGACTTTCTGTCGACTCGTTCGGGTCTGCAGCACCTCCAGCACTGGCCAATGTCTTGGTATTATCAAGCCAGGCCTCAGCAGAGGGAACAAGAGCATCGCCGTCAAAGTACTCAGTGTCGGACGATTGACCAGCATTGGACGAGGACTTGTGCAGGCGAGTGACTGATGGGCGCTTTCGGATGCTCGGATGCAGAAGTGATGGTTTACGAGGCTTCTCGAAGTGGATGCTTTCCTTCAAGATCTGCTCCAGTCTGCTGAGATCGACACTCTCACCAGAGCTACGACGACGGCTTCGAGATGCGGTAGGGACATTCTCATGAGAAGTGATTTCTTCTTGGGGGTGCGCATCGGCAGATTTGCGCGTCTTGCGCGCATCACGTTTCTTTCTTTCCTCACGAAGCCATGCAGTTACCTGACCAACAAGGCCACCACTGAATAGATGGTGTTCTTCATCCTTCTCACCTTCAGATTGCTCAAGACTTGGCAGGGAGGTGACTGATGCGTTATGCGCCCGTCTTCCTGACAAACGCTTCGAGTTGGGACCCTTGGCCTTGAAAGCACGAGGACCACTGCTAGGGACTCTGTCAAGTTCGAGATCATCAACGTCTTTGTCCTTTCCGAGCATCATTGGAGAAATGGTCTCTGCATAGGGATCAATCGAAACGGCTGATACATGATAAGCGATCTGAGATAGGAAATTGAAGATTGGAAGAGACGAAAGTCGATATTGAGAGTGAGTGGATGTAAAATTGACGCGGAAATTGGAAAATGTGTTGCATCAAGTCATGGAGACAGATGGAGGAGATACGTACATTTGGGACCCTCTTTCGGCGATTGAGCACCATGGAGGTTCAACAACTGCGACGGTGAGACTGGCTCGCCATTCTGAAAAGCTTGAGCGTTATCATCATTCTTCAGGATGCCCTGCAGCTTTGGCGAGTCGCGATGGGACATGGTTGAAACCGAACAGCACTTTGGCAGGGGTCAACGAGGGGTGTCGTGGAGGAGATGTAGAACAAGCTGTCAGATTTCAAGACAAACGGACTCCGTGCACAAAGCTGTTTGTTAGGATAAGCTTGGCACAGTCGTTCTTTCCTCAAACGTATTGCGGAAAGATGTTGAGTGCTTGTGGTTGAGATAAGAAGGAGAGAGATGACTGTAGAGGACACGAACTCTGGAAATTACTTGTTATCACGGCTTTTTTTGTGGAGGCTCCAACAAACAGGATTATTGTTGCGGATGGCTTGCATAATTGTGTGGATAAGGGCCCACGTGTTGCTGTGTATGCTTGGCAGCCCCGACTCCGCGAGATGACGATGGTGAGCTGGTGACATCCTTCTCCAACGCCTTCCAAAATCTGATTGATCCTTATGGCAGCAACCATACAAATCATGAGGAAGGTCGAAAGTCCCGGTGACTGAAAATGCTTTCGATAGAGGTTTCCATCACGTTTCGGTCAAGGGCGCGTTGTTGTTGGTAACATACACAAGCCACGAACTACAGGCTGTCATTTCAAAGCCTATTCTTCCAACGTTCTTTCATTTTCGGAAATAATCAGAGTTGCTGCGTGAATGATACACAAAAGGTCCATCTACTTGCACGAGCAGCAAAGCGAGTAATCCAAACACTAGCTGCCTATTTCCGGCTTGTTGGTGACCTCAGAAAAGCCTGGATCGCGATGAGCTGTGAAAAAAGATGTTCAGCCACGGAGACCCTGACCTTGCCTCGAGTCTTGTCTATATAACATTCATCATCGACTGCTCCATTACCAACACTGTCGGATCCAGATCAAGATGAAAACACGAGAGGAACATATCAAGACTGCAAGAAGTAGAACTTGACTGCTGCAGAGTTGGCGAAGATCTCATAAACTCAAGTCAATTCATCATGACCATACATTATCCAAAGCCTTTGGTACTGCCCCAAGCTGCGTTTTGATCTTCCCTGTTTCTAGCCCGCTAAAATATCAGTATCTGATTTTCTCAATCATTGAAACTTTTCGTCCAAAACAGCAACACACCTCCTTCCCTCTCTCTTCCCCTCCCCCTGCCCTCTCTCCTTCCCAACCTCAGAACCACCACAAGGACACCCCCACACCTGATCCGAATCCCTAATACCAGCCACAAAGCCCTCCTCTCTCCCACCCCTGCCATTCCCCTTCCCCTCCGAATACCCACAATCCCTCCCACAAACCTCCACCCTCTCCGTAATAACCAAATGCCCACATACCAATCGATGCGTCAAAGCCCCAGCAGTGCATGAAGGCGTAACATGTACCTTTCCAGTATAAGGATGTGTTGTTGATGGTGAGGGTGGAAGTGTAGAGGGATTGCGGAGGTATGGGATTCTAGAGATGGGTTTGGACGAGCTGGGAGGTTTGGTAGCGGGGATGGCTATAGTGGAGGAAACAGAGGTTGGGGAGAAGGGAAAGGCGTCGGGGGAGAGGGAGTCGCGTTTTGTGATTTCCTTTTCTGTGTTTTTGCTTTCGTGTTTTCTGTCTTGCGTGGCGGTGATGAAAGTGGAGGTGGTAGTGATTGAAGTGGCAGTGGGAGTATAAAAGCGTGGTCTTGGTGATATTGGCGATGCTGCTTCACCCACATCGCCAAAATTCTTCACTCTTGGTGTTGTTCGGCCAGAGACAGGGATACTAGAGATTGAAGAGATGATGCCAAAACCAAATCCAGATCCAGATCCCAGAGTCGGAGAAAACGGATCTTTGAAACTGAGGCCTAATCCTTGGACTTCTTTCTCCATGTCCCAGTATCCAGATTCCTTGGTCATCAGAGGAACTGTCTCTTCCTCACCACTAATCTCACAAACTAACGGGCTAGATGTCTTTGTTTTCACTACACCACTCCTGCGTCTTCTAGGTGCAGGGATGGGAGTACACAATCCACCCGTCCCCTTTCCCACATGCAGCCCTTCATCCTCATTTCTTTCCACTTTGCTTCCCACTTGCAGAGGCGATGTAGCAATCTCTTTCCTCACCGAAGAAACAAACACCGGCAAAGGAATCTGCGTAGGTGAAGGCGAACAGTGTTTTCCCGGCGGAGCTATCCAATCTGGTTTGGGCGGTGAAAGTGGCTTTAAAGTAGCAGAGGATTTGCGTCGCGGAGCTGATTGAAGTGGTGTAGCGGACAATTTTCGCGGCTGAGTTGGTTGTGGCGATAGGTTTGGCTTTGGTGTAGCAGAGGATTTGCGTTGCGATTGGGTTGGTTGTGGTGTAGCAGAGGACTTTCGCTGAGTTGCTGGGTAAAAACTAATCTTACGCGGTGCAGCAGAAACCGGATGAGCTGGTTTTGGTGAAGGTGTTTTGGTTGACTTGTCGTGCTTGTTGGCTTTCGAAGGTGCCATTGCTGTATTGTGTCGCGTTTGTGATAGTTTTGTGATTGTGCCTCAATAGTGGAACTTTGATGGTGATACTTTGATAGTGGTGCTTCGATGATTGTGCTTCGGTGATTGTGTTTGATGGTTGTCGTGCGAGATTGGTGAAGGCGAGAGAACGAAGTTTAAATGTTGCTTTTGAAGTTGAGAGACCAGAGGCTATAGCGATGCTGTCTGATACAGTTCGATGTCTGGCACATGTCTCAAATGCTGTTATGTTCTTTTGTTGCCCCCATCCGAGAATAAATAAGACATCTTGAGAGCAAAAAGAAAGTGAACCATGTCTCAAAGCACAAAAGGCACAAGTGAACCACAAAGAGGGAACGTGAAGGAAGAATAGAAAAGAAAAATCATTATAACCATAAAAAAGACATACCGCATTACTGCTTCTGCTTATCTCATACATTCTCAACCCATCCCCAGATCTCTCAACACTTAAGCATTCTTGGAGTGCTCAGCATCCTTAGAGAAAACCTTACTGCTCAAATCCAACACAGGAAGAGGGCAAGGAATACCCACAGCAGCACAAGCCGTCAAAATAGCAAGATACCAGCCAGACAGCAGACCCAACCATCCAAATCCACCTCCAATCTTCAGAAGCAAACCCACATGTTCAAGATCAGCAGCAGTCTTGATATGAGGAACAGCAAAATCAGCAGCAGCGATGAATGAAAACATCATGACCAGACCAAAGAAGGTGGCGACGAAGAAGGCGTTGACGCGGAAAGTGGCGACGAGGAAGACGAAAGAGACCAACACCATGGTGATGTTGTGGAAGCCTTGGGAGGCGTTCCATTCGGCGCCGGCGGAGCTGCCGACTTTGGCGAAGGCGGAGAGTTGGTTGTAGAAGGGGTCTTGGGTGTAGGCGAGGGAGCCCCAGTGGCAGCCGTAGATGATGAAGACGGCCATTGGGAATGCTGTGTCGATATTAGTACTATAAAGGAAGTGGGATAGCAGATAGACATACTGTTTCCAAGAATGAATTCGGCAACACCAGCGAGGTTCATGGCAATAGCGCCCAGGAAGTAGTAATCGCCGTTCAAGCCAATCAAACTGGTCGGTGCCACGGCACCTCGCAGACCGCAAAGGGTGAAGATGGTTGATGTGTAAGGGATCAAGAAGCCAAGAAGACCGAGAAGGGTAGGGTTGGCTGTGATGGTTGTCAGAAAAGAAACTTCTCAGACTGGATATATGGACAAAGAACATACCGAACTTCTTAGCAAGGTCTCCTCGTCTGGGTCCTTCGGGCTGGAAGAACAATCTCTCGTATTGCTCAGGGGTGAGAGCGACAGTCATTTGACGACTCAAGGGGGCGCCATTGCCATTGCCACTGGCTTGGTCCTCAGTAAAGGTGTGGTCAATCTTCTCAGTAGACATGATTGATTGTGTATGTGTTGATGTAGATGATAGGTAAGAGTAGTAGGTATGAGTAAGGCCACAATGCACAGAGGGATGAGTAAGGAGGACCCAACGACCTACTTATACACAGCGGGTCCCTCTTCCGAAAAAGCACAACCTGCCTAGTTCGTAAACGATAGTTTTCCCAGATCACTCCTCCGCAAACCCCAGAACGTCAGAAACCCAAACCCCAGATCATCCGTCCATCCCCACATTGGTGGAGATCTTCACGTCAAATTACCCCAGAGGTCAGGCGCTAAAGCAAGAGATGGCGTGGTGAACGGGCAAGAAACGTAAAACGCGGCTTGCAGGATGCATCAGGGGGAAGATGCTGTGTACGAAGGTACGAGACACGATGGTCGAGACTGGATCTGCATGTCACCAACGACCTGACGATCTGACTTGTCACTTTGAACATCACTCTATGAGACTGCATCTCGGATCTCGTAACCACAGACAGGTTTGTTGTTGGTATCAGAATCGATCTCATCCTCTGATATTGCCCAGCATCAATGACTTGCTTTTTCGTCCATAACAAGGAGGCAGAGTCGACATCGGAGACCCCTCACAGCCGCGGTCAACGAAACATCGGTCCTGCTAGCTTCCCAGCACAGCGGCTCGTAGAAGACCAACCAAAAACGGCAGGTGTTCGAGCAAGTCGTTGCGTAAAGAAACAGGTGCCGAGGCATGTAAGAGTTTAACCGAGGTGAAATTTGGTATCCCCGCATCCACATCACGACCGTTTAGGTCTTGACTTCTCTTGAAAAGTCTTGGAGTGTCTTGTTTCCGACGCCTCTGAAAGTGTGTTTTGAGAATGGAGAGGAGTGTGACAAGTTGACGCGTATATTGGCTGAAGAGGTGGCGTCGGGAACCGTGCGGCTGGACTCGACAAGACGCTCCGCGGATGCTTAGGACGGTGAGAACGTCTGGAGAAAAAGGCTTTGCAGCGCCATTAAAGCCCTCGGAAAGCTTGGGAAAGCTTGGAGAAGGTGTTGTGACTTGTCTAAAGGGTTGGAGGGGAGACGAGTATACTTTTGATTCCAATTCTTTTACGTGTCTCCGAAACCGGGTTGTTCCCATTTCGCAGCTGAACCCCCTTGTGCCGCACCAGCAGCTACTTTTGCACCAGCTATTGCGGCGTTACCGGCGGCAACAGTATGGGCCAGGTGTGGTGTTTCGCTATTTCCGCCCATCCAGAATAACATGACAAAGACCAAGAGATGGAGTCCAACAACCCAGACGGCAAACATGTTTCTACTCGTCCTTGTTGCAAGAACAAGTCTGGACGCTTGCAACACCGCTCGCTCTGGTAGTGAGAGTCTTTGGAAGGCACGACTTGTTTCCTTGCTTCTGAAAGCGGCGAAGGGAGATATTGAGTTTTCGTAGGCCGACTTGTAGCGAGCATCGGCGCCGGTATTGCTACGATCAATTGTGATTGTGCTTGGATTGGTGGACGAGTATCCGGAAGTTGCACCGCCCTTTGTGTTGTAGCTGTTGACATATCTGCTCTTTTCATACAAGGATAGGTTGTCTTTTTGCAGGCTGGCAATCTCGGAGCGCAGAGAAGAGACAAGAGTGTATTGCTCTTGCAGGTTTGTCTCAAGCTCGCGGATCTTGGCCTTGAAGCGGTCACGTTGAGCAGTGACCATTGGCAGGATGCCAGCATTAGGGGCTTCTGGTCGCAACGAGTCCAGTCCTCTAGGTGATGAGGTACCTGTATCAAAGCCCGAAATGATGGAAGAGGTGGGAGATGTGTTGGCTCCACGACGGATCAAAGCAGCATACGATGACTTAGGGTAGCGGGAGGTGTATGTGCCTGCTACAGACATGGCTGAGGGGTCGAATGCGTTGCTGGCTTCGTTCTGGGCCTGCAGCAGATCCTCTTCGAGTGTTTGCGTCAAGTTGCGCGACTTCTCCAGCTCCATGTTTGTGGTGGACAGGTCTTCTTGCAGCGTCTCGAGACGAGACTGGAGATCGTTGTGCGAGACGCGGAGAATGGTTAGCTCGTTGGAGAGCTTCTTGTTGCGAGCGAGGAGCAGCTTCTCCAGCGACTCGCCCTTGTCAGTGGTAGAAGCAGCTTCCGTCTCGTGGTCCGAGTCGTCTGCGTCGCCCGTCGCAAACTCGATCGACTTGAGCATGTCCAACTCTTGCTTGACCTCGTCATAGTCGCTACATTTGTCCAGTTTGCGCTTGATGCTTTCACGGTCCTGCTTGAGAGATTCCAGCTCCCTCTCCAGCGACCTGACGCTCGAGTCCCACTTGGTCTTGTCCGAGTCCTTCTCGTAGCGTTGTGCATCGAGCTTGCGTAGTAGTTGAGAGTTTTCGGAGCGTAGACGGAGGAAAGCTGGGTCGTCTTCGACTGAGACGGCGGTTTGAGAGGAGCTCTGGTTTGCGGTAGATTGGGCGAGGTCGAGGCGAAGTTGCTCGTTGCGACCTTCCAGCTCAGATAGACGGAGGTTTGCCTTCTCGAGTTCTTGGTTGACCAAGTCAAGTTCCTGCTGCGATGCGCCATGTAGAGTGTTTGAGGTGTCGTCTTCGGTCTTGCCCAGACGTTGGGCGACGTCGTAGCTGGCCTTGAGCTCCTTCAACAGACGGTCCTGGTTGTCGACCTTTTCCTCCAAGCTCTTCTCTCGCGCATCCCAGTTGTCTTGCTTCTCTTTCAGGACAGCATTCCATGATGCCTCGACTTCCTTGATCTTTGTGTCTTGACTTGACTGTGAAGATTGTCTAGTAGAGCGCTCTTGTTCCAGCTGGGATTCTGCTTCCTCTAGTTGTGCTGTCAACTTGGTGACGGTGGACTGCAAGTGCTTGTTCTCGGACTCTAGCTTGGGTACAACTTCTTGAGCGGTGACGAACGAGTCTATCGAGGCTTCGAGCAGCGGGTACGGATCGGGGGCTTCGGACAAGGGCGAGTAAATCTGGAGGAAGGCTGACTGGGTCGACTTGGACTGGTTGGAGATGAGGTCGATGAAGGACTGGTACGACTTGAGCAGTGCTTTGATCTCGCCTAGTTTGGCGGCATCTTCGAGTTTACGGAAGTCTTTTGTCTTTTGAGCGAGTTCCTTGCGTTGTACCAAAGTGTCGCGTTGGTGGGTGACAAGGTCCGAGGCTGCTGTGTCGAGGGTTGAGATGAGGGAGCTGAGATCGACACCTGGCTAGCCATCAGTAACTTGTAGAGATAACGTACAAGACAGGGGAGGCGGAAGATATGAGAGGCAAAAGAGAGAGGAAGTGCATACTTCGCCATGAAGCAATTGCTTGCTGGAACTTGTTCTCCTTGTCGTGGTCATTTACAGCGCCCTGGACGGCCTGCGGCTCGGCTGCTTCGCTTGCCATCTTGACTGATTTTACTTAACACAGCGCATGAGATAGCAGTCAACAGAGGTAATAGCGAGCTTATTGTTGGAGCAATGTGTTGGTCTGTTGATCGAGTCGGCAGGAGCATTCATGGGTTACGTGGAGAGTCTTGGCGTTGGCATGTGAGAATGACGCCTGCCCCGACACCTTGATCACCGCTTTATACACCTAGATACAAAATGAAGTTCTGGCGATGAGGAAGTATGGAAGCCGCAGCTAATGATGGCGCATACGTGTTGCGCGACTTGATGCGCAATGCCCCACTGTCGCCTGACGGAGAAGAAGAGCACAATGTGTACATAACCTGCGTTGATGCCTGGGGTGAGTCGCGCCTTCCGCATAGCACCGCCCCTGCCACTTCTCTGACCTCGACCAGATGGCAACTTGTATATCGGAACGTCGGCAGGAGAAATCCTCCATTTTGTTTCGATTCCAACCCCCGACTCAGATCAACCCACGTACATCCTCGCTTCTCGTCTACAACCCGAGCACTCGAACAAGCAATCCGACTCTTCACCAATTGTTGAACAGATATTGCTACTACCGTCAGTCGGAAAGGCATGTGTCTTGTGTCATGGCACCTTGACCTTCTACACATTGCCCGAGCTCAGCCCAGCCTTCGGGGGAAAGATCAAGCAAAGCGATTGTACATGGGTTGGAGGTCTGGACCGCGACTTGGATGCTCAGGACCTGGATCCCGCTGATGGCTGCATCATTGTCATCTGCTTAAGGCAGAAGTTGCGTGTGATTCGCATCATGGAACAAGGCTCTCCTCGAAAGATTAGAGACATTGAGCTGGGAAACTGTCTGGATATACAACGCCGCGCAGACCTCGCTTGTGTCGCCGATGGCACATCCTATGCCTTGCTAGACATTGTCAATCAACGCAAGATTGACCTGTTTCCCATCTCGTCCTCGTCTGACTTGACGTCCGGCCGCCAGAGCCCAGCTCAAGACCCTCGTTCGAATCGACGCTCACTTTCTCCGACTTTCTCGGCCACCAGTCCTGTCCGCAGACCTGATCTTCGTGCTCGAGACAGAGTTGTCAGTGTAGGAGGTCCCCCTCAGACTCCTGGCCGTCAGACTCCTGATCGTCTTCATCCGAACGACTCGCCCTCAGCGTGGCCGCATCGTGCCGCTTCTCGTCAGACACTTTCTCCCAGCCCGACAAGACCGCTTGCGAGTCCGTCTTTGGACCTTGACGGCAAGGTCCTACCTCCTACTCCACAACATGAAGCGCCACCGCCTGCACTCCCGACAGTGCAGTCTCCACTCAAACCCCACATCTCCACACCCACTCCGAATGAGTTTCTCCTGACCACTGGTACTTCTGCCGACGATCCAGCTGTTGGCATGTTTGTCAATCTCGACGGTGACGTCGTCAGGGGTACTATTCAATTCGAAAGTTATCCAGACTCGATCGTTGTCGACGGTCAAATCCCAGATGCTTCCATGCCACAAATGCCTGGAGACATGTCTCAAGAAGGCTATGTCTTGGCTGTCGTACGTCGTGAGAAGAATGGTATTCTCGAGAAGATCGTCGAATATCAACGCTGGGATGTTGATCCTACCGACAATCAATATCACAAGGACTACATCGGCCTGCCCGATCCTGATATGTCCAAGACGCAAATGGCTTTGCGGGAGGCCACTACACCGACTAATCTTAGCCTACCCTCTGTTGGCAAAGCACTCAGTCTGCGTCGCCTCTATCTTCACGAAGCAACACCCGAAGAGATCGCGTCAGATGTGAATCGGAATAACGACGAAGACCAGCTGATTGATCGCTTCTCAAGCGTCCAGACCAAGGTCTTACTGTTTGCCAGTGACTGTATCTGGTGGCTGGTTCGGAACCCTCTTGTCGTGCAGCTCGAAAGTCGATTGAGCGCTGCTGTCAATACTTCGACCGATTCTTTCGCTGTACAGCGTGGCCAAGTTCAAGCAGTCATCAACAGCATCCGCGGCAAGGAAGCCACAAACGAGTTTGAGTTTTTTGGTTTCAATTACGTTCGTCAGCAAGCTTCGCTCCTACTGTTGATCGACTTGATTCTCAAGACCAATCAAGGCGTCATTGCTTCGGACGCTGACAAGCGTTCAACTCATGATGCTCTTGTAGATGGAGAGATAGACCCTCGCATTATTCTTTCCATTATTCCAGTCTTGGCTGATGAAGTAGTCGAGGGTCAGCAAGGCCTTTGGATACCGGGCGGTCTCAAGAATGCCATTGAGCAATTCAAAGCACAATACCATGCAGATGCCATTAACCAAGATCCACAAGGCCCGTATGGAGACAATCTACTGCAAGTCTTGAAGCGTTACCTGCAATCATGGCGGAAGAAGAAAGGCTTCGGCAGCATCGCAGATGAGAAGCAGGTCTTCCATACCGTGGATGCTGCGTTGCTATCTCTGCTCTTGATGCTCGACAGCAACACATTCCCAGGACCAGCGATACCCGGATCGCTGCGTGCTGAACTCAATGATGTCGTCGATCAAGGTGTTGAATGCTTCGACCGTGCGGTTGAGCTTCTCGAGCAACACAAACGTCTCTACGTCCTCTCCCGTTTATATCAAAGTCGGCGTATGGTAGGCCAAGTTTTGTCAACCTGGCGGCGTATACTCGAATCTTCGGAAGATGTTGGAGGCGAATTGATCGATGGCGAACTGGATGTACGCAAATATGTCACCAGAATCAAGGATGTCGAGCTTGTGAAAGACTACGGCACTTGGCTCGCCAATCGCAACCCCTCTCTCGGCGTTCAAATCTTTGCAGATGAGAATGCGAGAGTGAAGTTCACACCTGCTGAAGCCGTCGATTTACTCAAGGAACGTGCGCCGGCCGCTGTTAAAGACTACTTGGAACACCTCGTATTCGGCAAGAATCAGAATCAATATGCTAACGATCTGATCTACTTCTACCTCGACACTGTCACCGAGGCTATCTCCGATCATTCAACACATGCAGGCGACATACTTCTTACGAGCTATCACACATACCGAGCTCTATCTCCTCCAAAGCCGACGTATAGCCAATTCATTCATGACAATAGTCTTCCAGATACATGGTGGCAGAACCGACTTCGACTTCTTCAGCTTATTGGCGGCTCATCTGTCTATGATGTGGAAGCTCTCAGCAACAGACTGGAACCTTACTCAGAAGTTCTCGTACCCGAGATGATCGTCCTCGCCGCTCGAAGAGATGAGCATCAGAAAGCTCTCAAACTGCTTGTCCATGGATTAGCAGACTTCGACACAGCGGTGCGCTACTGCCTCCTTGGTGGCAGCAGTATCTTCCACCCTGCTTCATCATCCTCAATTTTACCCGCACCCTCAAAAGAAGAACAAGAAGTTCTCTTCTCCTACCTCCTACCCTGTTACTTCGATCTCGAAGAGCAGCATCAACAACTCGAAAGAGTCGCCGAACTTCTGGAAAAATTCGGAAGTTGGTTCGACGTCGCAGAAGTCTTACCTCTACTCCCTCCATCATGGCCACTTGAGCACTTTGGCGCATTCATCGCGAGCGCACTTGGAAGACTTGTATCCGAGAAAAACGAAACTGTTATAGTCAGAGCACTTGCCGGCGCGCAAAATCTGCGGATCGCTGTCAATGTAGTGGAGAAGATAGAAAAGGAAGGAGCTGTTTGGGAGAGTGTCAAGAAAGATAGTGGTGTCGCATAAGGATGTCTCCGTCGCTCAGCCCAACCCATGTACTGAATCCTTTACTCTTGTGCTCTTCTTACAGAGTATCAAGGTGTTTACTCCGCTATAAAAAGGCACAAAAGTTTCCAGAACGAAGCTGTATCCAAAGAAAGCCCCTTATTTCAACGTCTTTCAATGGAAATAATCCTTTCCCCCGAGAGTCTTGTGCTTTTTCACATATGCGTTACATATGTGTGTATAGGAGAAGGAGATGATTTTGGTTGTTGTGGACCTCCCCTTGTGCTGAATTTTGAAACTGCTGCGCTTCCCTCGTGGTGATGTACTGCGACTTTCTTAAAATGAAAGGCATAGTGGGTGCTGGAAAAGAGGTGTTTCTAGAGAGAGATTAGAGTTTACTGTTTTTCAGTGGATGGTATCTGTTCTCCTAAAGGTGTTATGTCCTTTTACATAAGTGTTATACACATTCGGCATGGAGATGAAACGCACCTTAATTGCTGGGTTTCCGAAGGTCGACTTTATAAGAGATGTCCTTTATGACCTGTGGGTTTATTTTGAGCTTAGGTCGACCTTGACTTTGCTTGTGACCTTAGAACCTGCCCTTAACCTTAACCCTGCCCTTATCTTCTTAGCGTTCCACTACCCTTAAAGTTAACCCTACCCTAGAATCAAACTACCTCTAGAGTCTATCCTACCATTCATCTTTTACCTTAGCTAACCTATAATTCAGAACCTCAACCTACCCGTAACGTTAAACCTCTCCTTTTAAGTTCTGCCCTCTCGAGTCTAACCTTCAAGTATTCTATCTTTTTAGATATCTATAACTTATCATTGTGATTCCTAAACTTCTCCTCTACCTGCTTTATAGTCGAGTTCTTTAAACTTGGTTACTGGCTTCTGAGAATGGGAGCTAGAGGTATAGCGTGGAAAGTAGAGGTTGGAAGGACGTGAGGTCAAGTAAGGTTTGGTATTGCTATCTACTGTACATTTGGTCATCTTTTGTTTATCTTCCTTGTTCTTGTGACCCTTGAGGTTGACCTTCTGAACTTGACCTTCTGGATTTGATCTGCCGTTGCCCTGACTGCGAGGTTTGACCTCCTAAACTTGATCCTCCGAACTTGAACCCCCGAGCTTGACCTTCCAAGCTCTACCTCCTGCATCTAAACACTTGAGCTTGACCTCCTGGACTTGACCTGATCTTGACCACAGCCAAAATCCCTCAACCTCAACTCCTAACGGTAACGAGCTCCAGGAGTAACAACGCTACGGTTACCCTTGTACACCAAAATCCTGTGGTGAGCAAAACGCTGTTCTCCATCATCTGGAAAATAGATGTCATAAGCAAGATCATCAATGGCATGAAACTTCTCCATCTCTTTCTCGCGCTTGACTTGATCGAGAATGCAGTGGTACTTCTGGGGAACCATGTCTAGGGGAAGGGCATCCAGTTGGTCCAGAACCATGCGGGAGAAGTTTGCGCGCATGGTGGCGGTGAAGAGGATTTCGGTGCCGTAGTGGGTGAGGGAGGTGGGGTCGGTGCACATGCGTTTGAGTTGGGCGTAGGTTAGGTTGGAGAGGTCGTCGTTCTTGTCGTTCTCGACCTCTTCGTTGTCGAGGTTGGAGTTGTTCTCGATCATGTCCTCCTCAAGGTTAGAGTTGATGTTGCTGTCTTCGAGGTTGGACTCGACCACGTTGTCCTCGATGTCAGAGTTGAATATGTCGTCCTCGTCCGAATCATAGGTCTGTACACCCTCCTCATGGTTAACCTCGTCGTTGTCGAGGTTGGAGTTGTTCTCGACCACGTTGTCCTCATCGTTGGAGTTGATGTTGCTGTCTTCGAAATTGGACTCGACCGCGTTGTCCTCGGGGTCAGAGTTGAATATGTCGTCCTCGTCTGGATCATACCGGTAGATCTGTTCACCCTCCTCATGGTTAACCCCATCTTCATCCACCTCAACGTCAGAGTCATCCTCCTCAGGAGTAGAGTCCCTGTCATAGAATGCCTCGATATCGAGAGTAGTGGCCTCCTTCTCGTAGTAGGCTTCGAATCCAGAGTCCGAGTCCGAGTCGTGGTGGGTCTCCATGGTCGAGTTGTGATCAGTAGCGGGGATGACCTTGGCCTTGTTCTTGGTGGAGGATGAGGTTCTAGGGTACTGGCGCTTGTTGGAGAGGTTGATCTTGTTTGACTTGGTGGTAGGGTTGAGGTTGGGCTTGATGATATCCGAGGCTACAGCAGCGTTGAGGTTGGACTTGGTGTTGTCATCCTCGATATCAAGTTGATCTTCATCGTCCTCGGAGTTAGGGACCACGTCGTTGTCTTCCTTGACAAAGAGATCGGGTTCGAAGTCAAACTCGGACTCGGAGTCAGGGGCCACATCATTGTCCTCCTCAACGTGGTAACTGAGGTTTTCCTTCTCGACAAACTCGTCGAAGCCGGGGCTATCCTCACGAGCGGTCCCGGTCGACTTCTGGACTACTTCCTGCTTGATAGGGACCTTGACCGGCTTCTTGGCGGAGGCAGAGGTATCAGAGCGTTGACGCATGTCAGAGAGGTTGATCTTGTTAGACTTGGTGATGGGGTTGGAGTTAGACTTGATGGCAGCCAGGACTGGAGCAGCGTTGAGGTTGGACTTGGTGCTGTTATCCTTGCGGGCCTTGTTACGTCTCTCGGCTTGGGCCCTGAAGAGTTCTCTCAAGCCGGCCTCTTCGAAGCTGGAGAGACACTTTTGGGTCTTCTGGGACGACTTCTGAGCTGGAAGAGAGACCTTGAGCTTCTTCTTGGCGGAGGTCGAGGTGCCAGGGTGTTGACGCTTGAGAGATGAAGATCCAAGTCCAACTTCAGGGACCTCGGTCTTAGGGTCAATCATGCCGGAGGTAGATCCCGAGTACTGACTCTCGCCAGTATGGGTTGATGAAGAAGCAGATCCCCTGGGAGATGAGAGTCCAGGTTCAACTTTGATGGACCTGGCCTTGGGATCAACCATGTTGAAGGTGGAGTTTGAGTGCTTGGGTAGAGTTGATGAGAACTTAAGTTTTCCGTGAGATGAGGTTGAGTTCGAGTGTTTGGGAGGCATTTTGGTTTCTGTTTGCGTTTTTGGTTTTTTCTGTTTTGGAGTGGGATGTAGAAGGGAGAGAGAGGAAGAGACCGAGAACGCAGTTTTATTGTCGGGAACTCTGGAAGTGAAAGTCGTCGGCGCTTTCACACGAGTGAAGAGTTTTGCCGCTGAGGAATTGAAGTGAATGGAGAGCTGTTTGTTCAATACGAAAAATGGAGGAAAGAACGTGACGGTGGTTTTGCGGTGGTCGTTTCCTGCGCTGCTCTGTCAGATACTCAATCATCCCACCCCCTCATTCCCCTCACAATCCCACAAACTCTTCCCACCGCCTCATTACACTCCACTCTCTGTGTCTTTCCCTCTTTAACACCACACAATATCAACCCTTGCTTTTCGTAATCTAGACTATCAGCTATCAAAAAGTACATTTTGTGTATCCAGCGGTTTGACATGCATGTTCCTGGATGGAATGAATTCATTGCTTGAGATATGAGGTCTCGGGAAGGGTTAAGGAAGCCTTCAAAGCGACAAATACGATCTTCGAGTGCTTGTTGGGGTTCGAGGGTGGACAGGAGGGCGGAGGAGTCAATGCCCGGGATGGAGTAGATGGCGATGTAGAAGCCTGTTGCTGGTCTGCTTGAAGTGGCGTCTGCAAATTTCCTGTCAGCAAAGTCCATTGCAGCAGGAAGAGGTGTATGGACAGTACCTGTTTGAGTGTCTGTTGCGATGCTTCCCTCTACGCGTTCGTAGTTTTCTCTCGCTTCATACCAATCCGTATTCCCAATTTGCAGATTAATAAGCACAATCCCTGAGTCCTCTGCTTTGATCTGAAACATGTCTGGTTTGCCGTCTTCGTCTCCTAAAGTGATGATTGTGAGGCCTTTTTGCTGCCAGTCGAGGTCTGTGACGACGAGAAAGAGATTTGGGTCAAAGCCGTCGTGAACAATTGTGGTGAGGTGGAATCCAATTAGATCTTTGAGTGAAGTGGTTCCCGGTGCTTCTCTGAAGTAAATGTAGTCGTCTCGTGGACATTGAGCATGGCATTCTTCGACAAGCTCGGAGGGTTCGGTTTCAGTGTCGATGAGATTGTATAGGGCGAAAGAATCGAGCGTCATTGGTCTATCTGAGTGTTCAGCCATAGCAGGCACAGAATTCGGCAGTGAGAGATCGAGTCCAGACATGATGATGAGGTATGGAGGCAAGGAATTAGGAAAAGAAACTATTCATAAGGTATCATAAGGTATTTAATGTTCGTAACGAGTCGTGAATTGACGTCAACCTGCCGCATTTCAGCACGGACGCCAGTGAATCCTTCCAGAATCCAGATCCTCCTCTTATACATACGTAGCATCATATCTTCACTCATCCAATGCCAGTGAAGGACATCTCGCTTCTGATAAGCTGCTTTGTGATATCTCCAGATCTTCTGCACTTACTCACTCAGGAGCGTCGAAGAGCTCCGCCTCACTCGACTCAGAAGACTCGGTGATCGGCAGCGGCACTTGACGCTTATTGATGGCCTTCTTCTCCCTCCTAGGTTTATATGTAGCATACAAGTCTTCGACAACGACCTCACTTCCAGGTCTAGCCATAGCCCTTATATAACAAAGCTCTTTACCGGCCACCAAGAAAGCCAGCCATGCTTGACGCTTGTGCTTGTCAGAGTAAAATGCTGAGGCCTTGATTATTTCCCAGACATTGGGCGCGTTTGGAGTTGTTCGCTTGAGCCACTCTTGTACGAGGCGGTCTTCGGTATGGATAGGTTGGACAGCGGTATAGGCTTTGAGTGAACGGTTGGCTTGAAGGGTGAATTGTTCGTTGGTCACCTTCTCTGCTGAGTTGCCAATGAAGTTTACTTTTGCCAGATCGGTTTTCAAACGTCTGAGAACGTCAACGACGATTGGATCAATATCGGCTGATCGGTCTTGATAGGGCTTCACCAGATCCTCATCGTGAGTCTCTATATCGGCCAACTTCTCTTGACAGTCCTTGGTAAACTGCTCGATGCGAGGATTAACGACTTCGAAGAGAAGGTAGTCGATGATGTGTTTGAGGTTGGGTTCCAGACGTCCAATTGTGCTATCTGTTGTACTCATCCAAGACTCATAGGCTGGTTTGTATAGGTTGCCTTTGATACCAAGCTTTTTCCTGACAAAATCGTTGAAAGCGTTCAAGGTGAGCGTATAGCCGTTCTTCGCAGAGTCAATGACCAGATCGTGCAAGCCAGCTAAGTCCTCGACTTTCTTCGAACATATTGAGTTCTCTTTGTAGGCAAGCTTGCCATGCATCTTCGTGGCTTTACCTAGCAGATCTTCTTGCAGCTTGAACCCAAAAGTCTCAGATAACCAGGTGTCAACGTTATTGTCGCTCTGAAGAACTTCTCTCAAGCTGCGTGTGTCTTTCGTAATGCCGTAGTACCCGAGCTTTGGCTCTTCCAGAGGTGCAGGAGCATTTCTGAAGTCTGTCGTCAACCTCGAATCCCAACAGAGCCAGAACGTGTCGCCATCGTAGTCACCGCCTTGTAATTTGTGTGCAAGTGGAACGCATCCTTTTGACGGGAATACCACGATATCGGTCAAGTGGCTAAGCTCTTCTTTGTAGACAGCTCTGACCTTCTGCATGTCGGAGCGTCTGAGAGAAGGATGTCTTGCCACCAAGACCTCTCCCTTGAGATGCGACCAAACTTCACCAGACACTTCATCTCGGAAGGTCTCTGAAAAAGCCATGTGGATTTCACCAGGCTTCAGGCATCCGGTCGGATCAGCTACACCTAGAGCCATAGCAGATTTGCCGAGGTGAACCTTCAGCTTCGAGCGTACTGAGGTCAGCCAAACTTTGATGACACGCTGAAAACAGTCGGCGAGGTACTGGTTTGTCAAAGGATTGAACCCAGATTCGAGCAACAAGATAGATCTCTCTATCCAATCAGAGGGAAAGTTGCCAGTCTCTTTGATACCAAGCTTTCGGTTCGACTCTTCCATACCGCTGAACTCGGAATGCAGCCAGCGACGCAAACTGACTGAGTCATCGAGGGACTCAAAGAAGGCCGAAAAGTCCATATCCAATTGGCTCTCGATGACTCGTCGCAATGTATCCCGAGAGACGTGGCGGTCCTGCAGGATCGGAATGAAGTCCAAATTTAGTGTTGAGGATCTTGGTGGGGCGGTGCACTTGACAAGTTCGAACGACCATCGGTCAGCCTCGCAGCTGTTTGAGAAGTCCTCGTCTCTCGGCATGACCTTGCGTTGGCTTTCTGACATATGAATCCATCTTCTCAGGTGTTTTGGGTCAGTTGTGTCGTATGGTGCGCTAATCATCCAGACACCCTTGCAGCCATTGATACGTGCTTGGAAAGCAACAGGACGGACGCCCTTGATGCCAAGCTGCTCACACAACTCCTTCGCTGCGCCAACAGAGATTAATGAGCAACCATCATTCATTACAGGTCTATTGTCGGATTCGTGATGGACCTCAAACTTCAAACGGCGGTCGTCGAACTCCTTGCTCTCAGGAGCGCCATCTGCTAGAGTGTCTTTCACGTACTTGACCTCTCTGTGACTGAATTTGACTGTTGGGATTGTCTGTGAGAGAAACAGATCCAGTCGAGCATATGCCTTGCAAAACCCCTGGTGGCCATTCTTACCCAGCGGTATGGCCCAGTTGAGGATCTCATAAAGGCTGATCTTCTGCAGACGTGGTCCGTCAACGGCAAAGAGTACTAGTCGTTGACTCGGTAAGTTGTCTTTGCTGTTCTTTTTCTTGACATCTTGAACATGGAAGACGCGCCATACGCGACCGAGAAACTCCTTTTCGGTGCACATCCACTCTTTGAATCGCGACTTGAGAAGGTCTTGCTGGCCGTTGAGATGGATAGCGTTGAATGTGTGCACTTGCGGTACCTCGACGTAGAGGAATCGGCTTGACCCAAAGCGTCTCTGTAATATGCAAGCTCTTTCACATTTGAGTGGTTGTAGTGAAAGGGTCAACAACTTATCGGCGGAAGCGCTAGGATTAAAGACGAGGCTAGCTTTGAGCATCACGTTTGCCGACTGTGTGGGATCGATCGTAGCATCCCACACTGAACCAGGCGTCCGCTGGAATTGAGTGCCGGCAGGTATGTTCTGATATAGCTCATCTTCGTTTGCGTAGTACTCAAAAGGCTTTCCAATAGCTTCTGCAAGTCGATAGCTTTCCCAGAGGTGATGAAAAGACGAGTAGTTGACGTTAATATCCACTGTTGAGCCGAAAAGACCATCAGTCGGTAGAGTGCGGACAAGTCTATGCTCGAGCACTCTCGTGGTTGAGGTAGTCTTGGTCTTCGAAGACGACAGTTTCGGAACTGCTGTGTGCTTTCCTTGGAGCTTGACACTCGCCGTTGATCTACTAGTGTCTGATGAGGCTGATTGACGACTGTGTGATCGATCGTCTGATGAATGTTCGGACTTTGTGGTGAAAGACTCGTTGATCACTCCAGAATCCTCTGGACCGCAGGAAGGTTGTTCGAAGCTCGTCAAGATCTGGTCAATCTGGGCTGCTTGTGAAGGGTCCGGTTCGTCTCCATAATCTGCACTCGAGGAGTCCCACTCGTCATCAACACTGTTAAAGGAAGTAGCTACGGTCGTGGTAAAACTCTGATTGGCGTTTCCAGGAAAGATCGAGAGCGCGTTTGTTTGGTTTGGTGAGGCGAAGCTGCAGTTTAAGGGGCTGACCTTGTATGAGAAGTGATCGTCGAGTGATGGCTGCTGTCGCCGCTGCTTCTGGGGGCGCACGTACTTTGATGACGAGTAGGACTCTTGGTCGGACAGCCGTTTGGTACCACGAGAAACAGGTTCATAGTCGGAGAGGAAAGACGCATTGACTGGACGTAGCTCGTCTCGTGGACTTTGGTTCTCGGTACCGGTGAGTTTGACATTGCTCGAATTCGAAGTCTTCTTAATCGTCGGAATGAGTTTTGTCTGAGTCAAAGAGAGCCTTGGGGCAGGTTTCTTGAACCGAGGATCCTGGTGTGCGCCAGATTGATCCAGTTGCAGTTTTCCAAGCTGTGGTTTGTGCTTCTCCAGGTAGACCGCATCCCTGGTCCGAGTGTAGAATTCTTCGAGATGATCTCCAGAAATGCAATTGTCTGCCCTATCCTTGCGAAACTGGCTGAATACATCATTCATAACTATGCGATTGCGAAAGAATAAAAAGTTGATGTGATCAACACATCTCTCGGCGTAGCCATCGGGTCGGTTGCTAGGCGAGAAAGTCCCATGCCGAGGTTGCAGGGGTAGTCCAAACTCCTGGGCGATGCGTTCAATGATGGTGTTGATCTCCTTGCTTGCTTGACCTCGGGGAGTGGTCGGCGCAGACGAGTCGCCGTTGGATCTGCTGAAACCAGGGACCAAGGCAGCCATCGCTGGAAATCAATGCGGAAAGATAGTTGAAAGCTCAAGTCATCGTCAAAATGCGACTTCCAAGTACCAAAATGCCAAAAGAATGTGAATTGATCAGACAGTATCCAAAATGTTGTTGATAGCGCAAGAGGGGGGTGTGCCTGAGGAACAAGTGGGACAGAACTGCGGTCTCATCGTCACGGTCCGTGCCGCACTTAAGCGCCAGCTCTTCTCGACCAATCATGTGGCCGCAATTGAGACATTGTTGAGAGTAAGACCCTGGTCCCAGCGATCGGGCATCAACTCGAGCCAAACAAAGAGGGAGAAGCTTGAGGACGAATACTGGGATGAGATGGAATGACGTGAGATCATTGCTTGTGGAAATGTATGTGGATAAGTGGCATTGCAAAAGAAGAGGACGAATATCGTGAGCTGCATTGAGCGTCAATTGGAAGCCGACAGTTTACCATAGAAGGAACCGACCACATTGACCACGCTGACGTGATCCACACAACGATAACACGCCTCATACAATGTACTAGACGATTTGTATAGTCTTGACTGAGGTCATATTATAAGTCTTAAGGTCAACTGAACTGGCATCATCATGTTTTGACGTCGTCGGCGTGCTCGTTCTCGTAGACTATCGCGAACCTGTAGCAGACCCATTAATGATTTATTAAAGGAAAACGCATTCTACCTTACATTTCGATAGAACGAGACTTCTATATAGATACATAAAACCAGAATCACGGCTATCTAAGATGCTCTACTTCGTTATAGTTTAGCTAAAGCTTACCATTTACAGTGCGCAGGTATGTCGCTTTTGCTCATACTTCCGTAGTGACAAGCTATACAGAGTTTCTCTTATAGGGTAAAGGTATATCTAAGCACTTCGAATGACTGGCTCACGTGTAGCTATATGCTATGACTGAGTGCCTGCTTTAGTATAGGTCTTTAACATGGAAGTATTTTATTGGCAGCATCAATCTGGCGTCACATGGAACAGACAGCAGGGAACAAAATATTGGTGTCAAAAGGGTGAGCGTGCTTTTATTGGGCTCGTGGATATCATAAGAAAGCGCGTAATTGGAAAAAGACAAGAGCCCAGATATGCAACCAGCTTGCCTGCTTTTCGTGAAGCTTAAACCTTCATCTCGGACATGCCGTGCTTCCCTATAGGATGTTAGTTTCGTTACAATGCAATTCAAGAAAAGGCGGCACCGACAGAAACAAGCATACGGGGTCGTGCCATCTTCGCGGTAGTTGAGGAGAACGATCATGCCGTCGGGGTCCATGGACTCGCCGGTGAAGAACTCCCAGTCCTTGAAGGAACCGACAACCTTCTTGGCGAAGGTCTGGGCACCAGTCTCGAACTCCTTGATCTCGTCGTCGGAAGCACCCTTGGTCTTCATGTTCTCCTTGACCTTCTTCATGTACTGCTTGAGGTGACCGAGGTAGGACTTCTTGTCGAAGGAGGTCTCGTTGAGGCGGAAAGAGTGGACAACGTCGATGACGGTGGAGGTGGCATCCTCGGCACCCTCGTCACCACCATCCTCAGCGGAGGGGTTGGCACCGATGTCTGGAAGATGGAATGTCAGCCCCTGGGGCAAGGTCGAGAAAGTTGTTGAGGAATCGAGGGAGGCATACCGATGTTGTCACCACCAACGGTGATACGGGCGCAGTCAGCCTCGTAGATGACGTTGTCGGTGACCTTGAGGTCGTAAGAGTCCGAGATCATCTCGTCTCCGGTGATAACATCCTAGGGGTCGAGTCAGCTCGGGGATCCAGGATTCAGGTTGAGCTGTCAAAAGAAGGCGCGGCGATTCGAGCTCGAGCAGGTGAAGGATCGGGAGCTCGAGTGGCAGCAGCTCTTTCAGACATAGGAGAGTCGTACCTTGTAGATAAGCATATTGGCGGTGTTGTGTTGTGTAGTGGTTGGTGAGGGAAAGGGAGAAGTGCTGAACAGGAAAAAGATTGCTGTTGTCGGGGGTGGGGTTCTTTTGTCTTTTGCTGCAGCGCTCCTTCCTTTCGTTGCGGAGACTTCGCCAGCAAAATTGGCATCTGGCCGCTTCACGCCTCGCCCGATCGGGAAAGCGCCGCGCTTGGACCCCCACAATACCTGTGCCATCCGAATTTGCTGCCAAGACTTGCGACCGCGACTGCCCTGCAAAATCTTCGACTCCCTACCTCGAACAGCGCTCCTTCTGTCGTTTCTTCTACCATCACTCAAGCCGCCAATCCGTGAGGTAAGTCGCCGTCGCAGGCAGGAGCCTATATGCTCTATCACTTTCGCATTCGAGTGCCCTTCAGGCAGCCCAGGTCGGCGCATCCTTCTCTTCACTGAAAAGGACACCGTCGGTCTGACATGGACGAGCTGAAGAACCCTTCTGGTCGCACATCCGCTTGCGCATCCCGAAGGGCACTCTTTGCGCTCATGGCTTCCGAGGGCTAACATGTATATTCTTCG
The DNA here is from genome assembly GCA_024195585.1 of Aureobasidium sp. EXF-3400. Taxonomy (NCBI): domain Eukaryota; kingdom Fungi; phylum Ascomycota; class Dothideomycetes; order Dothideales; family Saccotheciaceae; genus Aureobasidium; species Aureobasidium sp. EXF-3400. Next base: position 32,039 of record SWBL01000454.1, read on the forward strand.
TGACAGCAGATACCTCCTACCGCCTATTTACTCGCCGTTTGAGAATCTCGCCCGACAACCGCAAAAATGGTCAAGACTTCCGTCCTCAACGATGCCCTTAACGCCATCAACAACGCCGAGAAGAGCGGCAA
>SWBL01000455.1:0-32146 GCA_024195585.1 Aureobasidium sp. EXF-3400
GCATCCCGTCCGCTCTGCCATACATAAGCAGTTGAACGGCAGATTAGTACTACGGTGGGTGACCACGTGGGAATCCCTGCTGCTGTATGTTTTGCAATCATGTTTGCCATCTTCTTTTGCTAGCCTCGCTCTCTCTATTGTCAGACTGTATCAACCTTTTGTCAGCTTTTTGTGACAGCAGCTGTGCTGCTGTGCTGATTCCATGCAATATGTAACCAGAGAGGTTGCTGACCGGGTCATCCAGCTTGGCCGAGCTTTCGTGTACGATCTGTCATCGACTGAGACCATTTTACTTGACAGTTTTATTTCTACTCGATGACAAGGTTTGGTGAAATGTACCCAACATGATTTAATTGAGCCCTTATGGCTTTCTCCCGCCTGGTCTGAATTGTCTCCCTCGTCGAAAGCAGTGTCGTGGGCAGAATCTCTCGAGAAACTTCGCGAAACCTATCTCTCTCTCGCGCAAGAGCCATCACGTATTGCACGCCTACCTGTTATCTACAGTATCTTTCTAGCGGCATGTAGCATATCATCAACTATTATTCTTCTCCGCTGACTAGGTGGTTGTAACGTTATTTCTCGGGTTCAAAAAATCATGGTCGAGGGAACAACCCTGTCGTGGTCCAATACAAGATGACTTCCACAACAAAAGCAAAAGTTGCCGATACGGTTCAACCCGATACACGATATTGAAGAAGAGCAGTAGAACCAATGCTGATGCTCAACGGCATTTGATTAGTATCGATGTTAAGCAGGAATGACTCGGACACTGCTCCGGCCGGAGCAATCAAAGCCTCAAGACATATGATTCCCGTTTCACGGACTACGAATAGGAAGACAGTAAGCACAACACGGAGAAGATCCAGGAACGAGCGTTGTGGATGTTTTCACAAGTGGGATAGTAATGATGTCGAGAGGGAATGATTCTGAACTCTGGTTCGACCGGTGCCATCTCAACGAGACTTCAACCAACGACTCAGGCTCAATGGAGAAAGGGCGAGGGAACACCAAACATGAAACGATTCATGAATGAGTGAGGGTAAATGTATACACAAGTAGAATTGGAGTGAAAGAAAGGTAACCACGAAGTGATACGTTGGATGAATACACCTCACCACCACCCAATTGACTGGCGTACTGCCAGATATCCAACATACCACAGAGAAAAACGAATGATCTGCCTGTTCGACGCCGAACCCATCCGTCCCATTTCTGTAGGTGCATGGAAATATATCTACCTCCCATGTTTCCCACTCAACAATGCAAATAATGACATTCTGTCCACGACAAAGGAGAAATGAGCGAACGTCCATGATATGTGCAGTGTTCGTAGTACATTGCGCTTGCTCTTCTTGTCCAAGCAGAAGAGCGCTCCATCCTCCTCGTGACTGATCCTGAACAAAGGGTGGAAACGTAGAAAGACTGGGTCATGAGCTTGTATTTGTCGTTAAAAAATGAGTCTGCTCGATCTCGATGGATGGACCGTTCTTGCGACCCTCCGATCAGAATGCAATATTGTTGATCATACATGTGATCTGCGAGCGGGATGTGCTTGTTGCCATGCTTGCTCGCACATGTTCAGAAAGGCGACCCTTAAATGGACGCTAGCGATGCCAATGGCCTGCGAGATTTGGGTTACGACATCGCGGAGACTGCTTATGTGCTCAATGTCAGTGGTTGAAGTTCTATCCTTCGACTGTGCCACGACGTGAGTTGAGCGAAGCGATGGCATATTGTGGATATGATGGTTCATGCTTGTGCGGGGGAGAAAGTGTTAGATGAGTTGATGTTAACTTCACCTGTGCAGTTTCTCCCAACCATCCAGGTAATGCATGAGAGCCATGCCAACAACGACCACAATGAAACCAGATCCGAGCGGCAGGCCGTGGTGGGCAAGTTGCTCCTTCAGGTTGTCAGAAGAGTTATTGGTAGCATCACGTTGAGCGACAGGCATCTTGCGGGCGAGCAGTCGTTGAATTGATGCTGCTTGTTCTGGTGACAGAGCCGCATTTGCGTTGATGCCGGCTTCAGCCAAGAGACTGTATAAGCTGCCTTCGACCAAAGGCTCCGGAATCTGACCGTTCGAAGACATCGTAGCGCTCGAGGGGCTGGAAAATGAGCTTGGAGGTGTCGAGGGTGTCTCTTGCTGACGCTGCAACTCTGCGTTCTCCTTACGCTTTTGCTCAACCATCTCAGCAAGCGTTTGGTGTGCATCGTCACGCTGTGACTCCGCTGTTTCTGCTCGACGACGATAGGCCTCCATTTGCATTTTCATATCTTCCGTAGCGGCACGAAGTCTGTCAAGCTGCGACTGAAGATCGTGAGTTTCATCCTTCGGGAGTTCGTCGTCCGTGGCGGTGTCGTCTTGCTGCTCATTGCGAGAAATGTCTTCTTGGTCTTCAGGAGACTTCTGAGACGACTCCAGCAGGGAAGCTCTTTCTTCTGCATTTTCACGAGCATTGCGCTCCTGTTTGAGCGCCTCTTCCAGGTTTTTGACACGATCTTCGAGACTTGGAATCTGATCTTTTGCAAGTTTCAGTTCGTGTGTGAGGATCAGAAGAGCTTGTGAATGGTCTGCTCGAGTAGGGGAGCCATTGGGTGCAAGAATAGGACGTGCAGTCTCCGAGCGCATCAGGAGTGGTTGAATGGCAGGGTCAGCCAGAGCCTTTGCGACATCTGGCTTTTCGGGCAAAGGAGCTTGCGGCGGCGGAGCTGGAGGCTCGGAGAAGATGACCGAGGGCTTCGAGTCGAGCTTTTGTTGCTTGATAGGTGAAGATTTGGCAGACTTGTCTTGCTTGCCTTTGGAGTCGGCAGCCAGCAAGCTCTCGAGGAAAGACCTGCTTCGGTCCAGATCCGAGGATTGCTTCTTAGCAAGGCTCAATTCGCGGTTCAGACGTTTCACAATCGTCTCGGTGGTCACAGTGGACGGCCAGCCACGAGCCCATTGCGGCTGTTGCATGGCGTTCGAGTCTCTAGCGGCCATGACGGCAGCCATAGCGTTGGCCTTTGCGCTTTGTTGCGAAGACTGACTGCCACTACGCTTCATCTGATGAGAAGGGTCCATCTCTCCAAAGTTGAGTTCGGCGGTCTGATTGTAGATTCCAGCATGTTCGACACGAGCAGCAACCTTGTGGTGGACAATCGTCTTCTGATCCTCGCTGACGATATCGATACCGAGTTCGAGAACATCTTGCTCACGCAGCTCATGCGGCTCTGATTCCTTGTTCTCGGGTGACAGTCTCTGGCCATTGACAAAGGTACCGTTGGAGGACTTGACATCGCGAATGTAGATTCTTCCGTTCAAGTTGCGCTCAGCATAGATTTCGGCATGTTGGCGTGAGAGAACCTTGGAGTCGAAGAAGCCATTAGCAGGCGTTGGGGCTGTTTTGGCATTGGTTTGACGGCCGATGCGGAGAACGTCAGGGTAGAAGGGGACGCTGATGGTCTTGCGTTCGAAGGTGCCGTTCATGGGGGAGAGATGAAGGATGGCGGGTGTGTCGGACGGGGGTTGAGCTCCTCGAAGCGAGCCGTTCTGAGCAGTGGACATTTGTTGTGAAGGGAGCATTGGACCGTGGAGAGCAGAAATTGCGGACGCTGCAGACGGACCAGACGAAGTCGACGAGACAGGCTGAGGACGAGTGGTGGAGAGGCCGGCGGTGGGCTCTGCCTTTCCTGATGGCCAGATGTTTCTTGAACTCTTCTTGCGCGTGGTCCATGAGGTGGGTTCTTGACTGGATGGCGAAGGCTGGGACGGGGTAGAGGCCTGGGAAATGGTCGACGAAGAGGAAGAGGATGCAGAGGTGAGAGAGGATTGCGAATTGGAGCGCTGGGCGCTCTTACGGGGGCCGGGCATGAACATCCTGGTCATGTCGTCCTGGCTCATTGCGGGTGTGCCGTTAGTCCATGTCGCACCGGAGCGGGCTGGAGGCTGGAATGTGACGGGGGGCGCGACTGCCGTCATTTGCTGCTGCCGGACGAGATGGAGAGGTGGACTAGCGACTTTCTGACCGACGGGGAAGGCGCCGCTTGAGGCTTGGTTGCTCGCGTGGTCGTGTGGAGAGGTGTGATAGGGTGTTTGTGGATCAGCCTCGTCGTGTGTCGATCATATCCAGGACAGCCGATTTGTCTCGGGAGCTTGACAGGAAGCGCAGGGCTTGAGCGAAGAAATAATAACAATATGCAGGCCGGGCAGCGATCAAGAAAGGGAGCACGTCGAGCGTCACAGAATCAAGACGCACAGACAGTCGGCGCTGCTGCAAGGTGAAGTTGGCAGCGAGAAAGTGCAAACGGCCTAGAGCGATACGGGGCTATCTCGACCCGCACCGTTTGACCAGCTACTCGTAGATAACTGCGCCGACAAGACGACAAAAGCACAAAAATCATGCACAGAGAAGAGAATGGGTAGTTGCAAGTCGAGGGAGAGCGAAAGCCACAACAAACAAGGAAGAGCGACTGTGCCTTGTGTATCCCGCTGCCGCCGCCTCGGGCCAACAAGTGGAGCTGAACTCTCTGCCAACCACCGACGGGTCGCGCCTTCCTTCTGTGAGTGAAGCGTCATTGTCCTTTGCACGTGACTGCCAAGCGTCCCTCCACCTTGATTGCTTGTCAGTACCTCTGTGGGTGGCATACCGAAATCTGGAGAACTGCTTTGTCGCTTTGTAAATAGCTCGTCACTCTTTATTCTTCTCGACTCGTCAAGATGCCTGTTCCCGTAAGCTCAATGCCCGCTGGTGCCCATGGCCCTTCTACCTTTGACAAGCGTAATCAAATTCCCCCGCTCTCTGTATGCTCAATATACTGACCAGTTCACAGTCAAGATGGGCGCCATGATGGGTAGCAGTACGTCGCCTCCCCACTGATCATTCTTTTCTTCCGACACTCATCACCCATCCCAGGTGTCGGCCTCATCATCGGTTTCATCTTTGGCGCAACCAACATCGTCAGATTCGGCCCCGGTCCTAATGGAATGCTGAGAACCCTGGGTCAATACATGGCTGGCTCGGCCGCCACTTTTGGGTACGCATCCCAGCTCGCTGTAGATACATACACCATCTCGTTGCTCACACCAGCCAGATTCTTCATGTCCATTGGTAGCACCATCCGCACAGAGGGCACCTCGCCCATTGTCAACCAGGCCTATGCCAACGCCTACCGCAAGCCCTTCATCCTGCCGAGACAGCGCGCCGCACGCTCATAGACCACCTACTATGTGTATCACCGCTCAGTCCGAAAAGGCTTCTGAACCATCGAAAGGCCTCATAACACACTGCAGCCGTTCAAACCGCCAAGCTCATCAATACACGAGACCTCGCGCTCGAAGAGTGCTGTACAAAATACCAACATGGGTCACACTCTGAATCTTCTCATGATTCATCGGACTGTCGACGGTAGGCCTCGTACATCGAGATATCACGCCGTATGTACTTTTTATACCACTTCTTGTAGCAATATCAACCTTCCTCATTAATTCTTCTTACACCCATATTTTCACCTGGACGAGCACGAGCCTGAATAATTTTATGTTGGGACAATGTACGCTCGGTGCGCACCTTCCTAGGATCAATACTTGGCATAGGTGTGTGAAAGTCACATGTCAACACTTCGCTTGCCTTCACTGTTCGGCGCGTCTCTCGCGCCTGCCTCTGCTTGAATAGCTGCCACTGTCCAAGATCCTCTCGTTCTTCGCACCTGCCTTCTGCACACAACACAAGCACTTGTCATTCGTTTTCGACTGCTCTTGCCCCAGAGCGCAGCCAGAGATCGGTCATCTGCTCAACATGGCCGCTCCGATTCCCACAATGACACTCACCGTTGGTATTCCTGAGCTGGCCGAGCTCGTCCAAACCAACCGTGATCTCAGAGATGAGATTCAGAACCTACGGACAGAACTCTCCGGGCGCTTGCAAGCGGTTGAGACACAGCTGGCGATCCAAAACACAAACATCGCTGTCCCTCTCCAAGAACTCGTTCATGAGACCTCCCCTACTCATACGAGTCATTCTGAGCACGAAGATCGTCTTGCTCATCCCAATGGCGCTCATCCCAATGGCTGCAATCAACAAGATGGCCACGTACAAGACGATGGCCACGTTCGCGATGGTTACGAAGACAATCTCGTCCAAGAACATGGTCTCGCCCACGATTCTTCCCCAAGCGTCGACGAAGGCATTACTGTAATTGATCGTGTCTCTCCACCACCCGCTTCTCCACCACCCGCTGCTGGTAGAAAGCGCAAGCGTGCAGTCAGATCTGTCGTTCATCAATCACCATACATCAATCATTCGGGTTTCGTAGTTCGAGGCTCTGACACCCAACTAGCTCAGATGCGACTCGAGGCTGGACCTTCGAGGTCCGAGTCTCCATTCGACTCGAACGATGACATTCAAGACCCGTTGTCAGATAAACTCGAGATGATGCCACCCGTTCGTCCTCTGTCAAAACCACCACGCGCTCAACGTCCCAAGACTATCATCACGGATGAGCCCGTTCTTCCTGAGCCCGTGCTTCCTGAGCCCGAGGAAATTACCACGAGGTATGATCGCTGTCTTCTTGAGTGTGCTCAACGCTAATACATATAACAGCCAGTACGGCAGAAAGCGCAGACAGGCCCAGCGTCTACCTGGCTTTGTTAGTACCCCAAAGGATGGTGAGCTGAACAAGATGTTGAGAGAGGCGAAGAAGTAAGGCCTATCTCGTTGAAACAGAGCAAACGGATCGATGAAGAGATGGAAAAGAGCTCAAGGACCGTGACCAAGACGATGAGTAGTCCGACAGAGAGATATGAATGATAATGATTCGAATCGTGCTTATACAGATGATGATCTTGTGCCCGCTATCACATGTCATAGGTCTCGATGCTATCATGTTTGTCCATTTAATGATCTTGTGCCTGCTGTCTCGTGTCATGGATGCTGATTCCATGCTTCCACTTTCACTGTGAAATCTGTGCTTGTTGTCTGCACATGACTGCTGTTACAACGGCCATCTAAATACCTCTTCTCATCGCCAGGCATACTTAATCTCATAAATCTTGTGGTCGAGAGAGTCAAAACACCTACAGCCGTAGTCTAAAACCTGCATTCGATCTAATCTCTCCCTGTCTCTCTTTGCCCGTTCTACTATTACAGTAGGCTAAGCTTAGAATCCTATGATGTAGTGAATGTGTAGGGTATGTGCGAACAATCTCGTGGACTATCGGGATCCAAAGTGAAGGAAACTTTACGTTACATCACATTATTCGTTTAAGCTCTAATCACTCGCGCAGGCGGTCTTACTACATATTTCTTCGTTTGCTTTACGCTCTCGTTATAACAATAACACCAAAACATTTAAGTGAGTCGAAAATCTGGTGTGGAGATCCGTTTGTGCTAACTATTTAAACCTTCATCAGTCCACAATCTTTCTTCTTCCCACTTCTACACCACATCCACACCACATCCACAATGTAGGTTTGCATCCTTCCTTTGCTTGTCTTGTCTTATGCTTACATATGCCGTCTGTTAGTCACTATGAATCATCAACAAGAGTGGAAGCAAGCTATAGAAGAGAGGATCTCTAGGCTAGAGAGAGAAAATCAAGATCTCAAGCGGGGCTGGAACATTCAGCTCAGAGAACTCCAACGCGTTGGTGCAGTGCAGCACGACAAACTCGGCGAAAACCCGAGAGGGATGTTTGGTAGCATGTGTACGCGGGACTTTGAGATGCGCGATGAGCTTCACCACTGACAGCTACTACAGACCATGCTCCTCATGCTGGCACGATGAATGGTCCTAACCCCCAGGTCCAACAATCTGCTTCAGTTCGCCAGAGCTTTGCCAACGCTCTTAAGCCTCCCATGGAGGCCAGAGATGAAGAGTAAGCAACAATTGGTCGCATCTGTTTGCTGAAGCAGAAGCCTGACACATTTACAGACCCGAGGTGATCGTGATCGAGCGCCAGGAGTATATATTCGTCTCTTCGATCAAATTCTGTGAGCGCATAGCTGACACACAGACAGATTGGCTCCCAGACGTCCTGCCCTCCAGAAACCAGTCTCCGGCGAGGCAATGTAAGAATTTCTCCCATTCAAAATCAACGAAGCCGCTGGCTGACAACTCAACAGCTTGGGCACCAAGACCACTGCTGACAAGAACACCAAGAGAGGGTACGAATCTCTCACATTCGAAACTTCCCACACAGAAACCTGACATGTCTACAGTATTGCTCGCCAGGCAATCCCTCACAACGGATATGCATAATCTCTTCAGCAAAATTCCATTGGCCTGACGTTGACACGAGAACAGTCCTCCTCAAATGCGTCGCGATCGCAAACAGTAAGTTGCTCCTTTTCCAGCATTTCTTCCTCGAAAAGCGGACAGCCAGACACTGACACACGCGCAGAGCCGCACGTGATCTCGCCCACCTTGTCCAATCTACCAACCCACTCAGTCTTGCCAGTGACAAGGATGGCTCCTCTCGCCGACTGCGCTCAGGCCGTCGTTTTCACTGAGAGATTTTGTCACATACAACCAAACGATTAACATGAGAAGGGAGAGAAAACGAGAACGAAAGCCTGACGGGGAATCCAGCAACAAGACATAAACGGGGAAGATAAGCAAACGAAAAGCCGACGGGGATTTCCGGCGGGTATGGTAAAGATTATTTCAAAATCGAAGACCTGATCCGAAACTCAATGTTCCAACTCTCCCAAATGAAAAAGTGCAAGCCGTAACATGACACCAAACCAGATAGCCTATAGATCCAGAACCATCAAGTCAAAGCCTCGAAGCAAAGTCCCATGACACATCACACACCTGACTTACCACTCAATGTTACAGTTCTCTCAATCGAAAATGTGTAAGCCGTGACATGACAACATTCCAGAAGGCTGGCGAATACAGAATATGAAGTTCAAGTCTCGAATCCGAGTTCCATGACATGTCCTGGCTTCGAAGCTTCACCGCTCGGCAGCCCCACACAGGAATCCGGCGACATGAGTGGGGCTATACTGGGACGATGCTACAAAAAGAACTGCAACACAAGACCTGAAATAGTAAGGTCGAGCTTAGCCTGTGATCATACTTGTCTGTTCAGAATGATAGCGATGATGAGACAAGTGGAATAAATAGTACATACACGATCGAATCACACTCCAACAAGACGAGAATTGAACGACATGTATGCAGTTCACCGATTTTCCTGTTACACTCGACAACTACCACCGACAGCATGATTGGATCAGAAAAAGAATCTTTTGGAAAACCAGTGTATACATTCGTGTCGTACACATTGATTTCGTTCTTCTCGCTGACTGGGCTCATATCTTGATTAGAGGATACGATCCTCTTCCAATTCACAACTTCATCTCTCCTTTTGCTATGCTACACTACAACCCTCATCCCTTGATTGTCCTCCTCGCCTACCCTACCGTCATTGCTTCGTTAGGTCAGACCAATGTTCCCCCTAGACACGACAGGGATACCCTCGTTCTTCTCCCTTCGCCGGCCTTTGATGCAAATGCAAACCGTAGCCGATCCCGCGCACCCAAACTCCAGGGGCTGGAATCAGCTCTCAATGAACCTTCGCCAATCATTCCTCGTACTTATGTTCCTCGTTGACTCGAAGGGCCTTGGGTCATGCCTCGACTCTTATGCAGATCGGGCTGTCTTGCAGAGATGTGATCTATGGAGAAAACACTTCTCAACCCGTCATCTTTTCGTAGAGCAGGATGTAAGCGACCTTGTTGTCCTTGACACTGCTCTTGTCCTTGGCCAGTGGCGTACGCTTGCCAGACGACGACCCGTTGGCAACAGTCGACGTCCATGTAGGCTTCTTGTTGGCACCGTTGACCTCGTTCCAGCTGCGCACGCTGTCCGTGTCATCATCACCGTCCAGACCCTCAAACAGGTTACGCTTCGAGGCATCGGAATCTGCCTTGTGCTGCTCAAGTGCGCGTGCCAAAACCCTAGGGTCTTCCTCGGAACCACCCTCTGCAACATCTTCGGGACGGATGCGACGAATGATAGTGTCATCGACACGGATCCATTCGCGCTCGTCCTGTCTAAGGATGTCAACAGTGTAGTGACCGCCAGCAGCACTCTTGCCGTGATGGTAGACAACAGACGTCAAGCGATACTTGGGAGCACCGCCCTGGACAGCCAGGCCACCACGCTTCTGAGGAGCGAAGACCTCCTTGGGGATTTCCAGTTCGAGCGGGTAACCGACCTTCTTCCAAATCTTCTGAGTACCGCCAGTGTTGTCGTACTGGAAACGCTTCAGATGAAGGATCAAGACCGGTGGTAGGCTCTCGATGAAGACCTGCTTGACGGCAGTTGTGCCAGGGCCGCGGGGTGAGCCAAAGTCTCCAGTCAGGGTCTCCGGCTTCGTGATGGCTTTCAACGCTTGAATGATGTTGTTGACGTCGGGTGCACCAATGTCCAATTGAAGAGGCTGGTATGGCTCCATGGTGACCGAGTTCTTGAGACCGGGGACGCGAAGCTCCGAACGAAGGGAACCTCCGAAAACGCGGGTGATGGGAGTGGACAAAGATTCTCCGCTCTGGCGAGTGACAGACTGCTTCTGCTTGGGGCCAACTTCGAGCCAGCCAGCGTCGGTGTTCGCACCGGAAGTGGTGCTGGCAGGCGATGCGGGCTGAGCAGAATCATCCGAATCGACTCCAGCCTTGCGCATAACAGTCATACACTCATCGTGAATACCATCGAGTAGGAAACCAAGGAACTCCTCGGCATCCTGTTGGTGACCACGTCTCATTGAGGAAAAGCGAGGCAACTGCTTGATGGTGTCGTAAACATATTCAGGAGTAATGGAGTCACCGTATTGTTCCAGTTCCTGATCCTTGAGGCGCATGCGCAACTTGTCAGCAGACTCTGCGCTGTCAATAGTCTTGAACTCTCTCATGAACATGATCCTGCGATAGTCAGTACCTCGTCTGCACATCAATCGAACAAAACTTACATGGCATCAACGAGAGGAGTGTCACTCTTGAACGAGTGAGCGGCTCTCTTGCTAACTTGATCCAGGAAGTTGTAGAAGGGCATACAGTATACAAGTATTTGGAGAATCTGCATATGTCAGTGGGAGTGTCAAACGACAAAGTAATCCGAGGAACATACCGAATTCATATAACACATATTACCGGTATTTACAAGTCCTCTGGGCTCCAAAAAGGCAATCTTATCATTATTATCGACATTAAACTGCTTGAGAGCCCCAGCAAGTGTGCTAGCTCTCGAAGGAGTTGCACCATTAGTTGCTGAAGCTCCGTTGACAGCAGCGGTAGAAGCGGCGGCAGCGGCAGCGGAATTTTTGGAGCGCATGAGATCTGCCCATGACTTGGGAGCTGCCTTGGGTGCGGGAGTGGCAGGCTCAGCAGACTTGGCCTCGGCATCTGCCTCGGGAGCAGAGTCAGCAGCGGGAGCACTTTGCTCAGTGGCACTAGCAACCGCCGGTGCCGCCTCAGTCTTGGGTCTAGCTGCAGGCACCGCGGGTACAATTGGAACAGCCGGTCTTGTATCTTTCTTTGCCTGGCTCTGAGGGGTTGCGGGCTTCGACACTTCTACAGCTGTAGATTGAGGAGTGGCTGTGTTGACATCGGCCTCGGAAGGAGCCTGCGAGGTTGCCGGAGTCTCCTGAGCGGATGGAAGCTGAGATGGGGCGGCCACAGTGGAAACCTCGGACTGAGTAGCATCGGCAGCAGGTTCATTGGCGGAAGTGGCACCCCTAGATGGCAAAGCGACAGCCTCATTGCCAGCTGTCAAATCCTGTCTCTTTCTTCTACGTCTGGGTGCTTTGGCAGGGAACGTTTCGCTGGGATTCGAGTACCATGGGAGCTAAGGATCGGTTAGCGCTGCGAAGGCAGGGTATGTGCAGACAGACTCACCTCGGGATAGAAGGGCATGCGGCGTACGGCAGGCTGAGCAACAGACGACCTACGCGAAGCAGGAAGGGATGGCGTCGATGCTTGAACGGAAGCGGGGCGAGGCGAAGGTAGAGACTGAGGAATCGAAGTGGCGGGAGTTGGCGGAGCGTGGTACAGAGGCGACTGGGCAACAGGAAGCTGGTGAAGAGGCGACTGAGACGGAGCGGGCGGAGGTGGAGCCATGTACGGCATACTCGTCTGTCGCGTGACGGGCGGCGGCATGCCAGCCATCTGGGGTTGCGAGCTGACAACTACAGGCGAGCGCGGTGGGTACTGCGGCTGTTGATGTTGCTGGTACTGATGCTGTTGGTGATGCTGGTGCATGGGGTAGCCATAAGCCTGGGGCATCCACCGTTGTTGCGGAGGATAGCCCATATGCGCGCCGGGATGACCGTAGTAGGCCTGAGCGCCCGGGTGGTGAGCATACTGGGCATACGGGTTCTGGACGGCCTGTTGCTGGTGGAATTGCTGGTAGTCCTGGTGACGACGCGATTGATGGTGATGTTGCATGGGAGAAGAATGAGCAGGCAGAGCGGTTTGCGGAATATGCGATGGCCCTGCCGGCAGATGATGGTTCATCATGCCGGCGGTTGACGAGATGAAGATGGTCGCCGCACGTCGATCGAATCTGACGTACTACGGCCAACGAAGGTGCGCTGCGGGTTAGAAATCTTGTTGCGCGGGAGGAGCCAGGTTGCGAGGGATTGGCGGCAGCGCAGAATGCAGAGCGGTGATGTTCAACAACTGGTTGACGACGATGAAAGACTCAAGTGGTCCAGGCGTCAAAGCTCGAGAAGACCCGCAGAGGGATCGATGACCGCCGGTTCCTTATTTTTTCTTCTTTTGTTGCTGCGAAGATTAATATTTTCCGTGCGGAAAAGGAAGCTGCCCTGCCATTCTCATGAGACGCATTGAGAGTAGTCCTGACAAAGAAGGTGGTTTTTGTTCGCTCTTTCCTTTGTTTCGCGCATGCCTTTGTCAGTGACGCTGTTGCTCTCACTGACCAATCGGCGCTAGCCATTTGTATCTCCGACAATCAACCGCCGCTCCAAGCACCGACGACAGCCATTCAATACCATTGTCGCGGACCTCTGTAGACTGTGAATATTATTGCTTGATTCTATTGTTTCATCTATATTCCACATTCAAGATGGTTTCAAAGAAGGATATGCGCAGAGCTGACCTCAGTACGATCCACCACGACCATAAACCTTTGAGCTTGAAACTGACCACGCGACAGTCGTCCCTTACGCCGAGCCAGCCAATGTAAAGAGCGATGGCGATGTCACTGGTACACTTGAGTAGATATCCATCTACACACCATAGTCTAACATACATTTTAGCCGTCATGGGCAGCACACTTCCAATGGCCGCTGTAAGTACACATTCTGTTGTTCAGTCACATGACTCGGCTGACAATAGGCCAGATCTTCACTAGAAACAAGTAAGGAACACTCGATATATGCTCAGAGCTTGACGAGGACGTGTCCATACTAACACGTTACCGCTTCTAGGATGATCGGCTGGGTCGCTGTCATCTTCGCCGTCCAGAACTGGCTGTCAGAAACCCCCGAGTCGCAAAAGACTGCTTCAACCCCTGGTTACATGACCGTGGGCATGGCTCGTATGTCAGATCACATTTTGTGCAATGGCTTATTTGCTGACTTCTTGAACAGTCATGTCGACTGCAGTTGCATACCTTCCTCTCTTCATGCCTCCCGTCGCAGCACCCGGCATGGGAAGTGGTACCGAGGCACCCGCTGCTGCCGCTGCTTACACTCCTTGATTTCCTTCTTTGTAAACGATACCAAACTTGTATACCACTTTTCACTTTGTCCCAAGCATCTCATCGGTGTCAAGTATCCCATTGTGCATGTTGAATCGATCTTGACCAAAAGAAGAAAGTATCCAGTCAACACCTTTCTATCTCTCACAAAACCCAAATTCCACTCAAAACAAAAGACTGCAGCCAAAACAATCGATCCATACGCAAAAGCAAAAGGAAAAAAAGTGCCCAGCGTTGGAATCGAACCAATGTGCTACAATGAATGCAGAAAGTTACAGATGAAAATAGCAAATAGCAGCGTAACTGACACCTGCTCCCAACTACACCATCTTACCGCTGGTCAGAATAAGGGCATGCTTTGGTGGATAAGTACTCACTTCTGATATTTAGGTGAGGATCTTAGGGGCTAGGACTGAGAGTGATTGCAAGTGAATGAAGTCTCTGTTATCTCATCTGGAGTGAAGGGACAAAGGTACGGATAGAGACAAAGCTGGGAGGTCTAGGAAGGAGGGAGCCATGGTGGTATACGATATTCATTGTTCTTGCACATGATTCAGAGACATCATAGATAACAAAGCTGTCGACTTGATGTCGACTTTCCACACACATGTCACTAACATCACGAGAATCAAGCGAACAAGGAAACAGCAAACGTTGAACTTGACGGGCCACACACCGGATCTCGAGCGTTCATTGATTGAAGAACATAGCATTTTGGTCCGAAAATGGGAGGCAGGGGGTATCTAGCGAATAAAAGAAAAAGCAAAACAGCGACATGCAACATCTGTCTCCTCCCGACAATATTGTCTCCTAGCAACTTCTCAGCAACATTCAGTCAACACCACTCAAAGCGTCTTGGCGGCCTCGGCTCTTCTCTTCTCCACACTCTTCGCTGTAACGATAGGTCCAAGTCTCGAAGACGCTTGGATAAGACCGTCGATAGTCACAACACCTCTAGCCATCTTACGATCCATGTAATCATAGATAGCAGCAGACGAGTCCAGCTTCAACAACTCGTCCTCGTTGAGCTTGAGAAGTGCAATAGCCACGTGCAGCAGGAAGACTTGTTGATTCTGGCCAGGAATACCCAGTACAACATCCCAGACACGGAACAGTGCTTCTACTGACAGCGTTGATGCAAAAGCAGTAAGGAACCAGTTGATCGGTACCGTCTGCTCATCCAAGACGTCCAGCTCGTCGAGATGTGCACCCAGGCGAGGCAGCAAAGCTCGAATGTAGTGACGCAGTACGATGGTATCAGCACGCGGGCCTTGCCAGTCATGCTCAGCGGTGAAGTAAGAGGTAGGCAGGACTTTCTCAATCAAGAAGCAGAAGACCCAGAAGGCTTGCTCAGTGGTCGGCATTGCGAGCAGTAAGTAGCCAGCGATGATGTTGAAGCCTTGGCAGTAGCCGATATCCTTGTTTCTGATTGCAAAGCAGCCGAGAAGTAGGGCCAGTGCGTCTTGGTTCTTCTCTTTTCGGAAGTACACATTGTTGGTCAAGGTACGTGGCGTATCCATCTCAATGTCATGTAGATATCTTTGATCATCCGGATGTGTGTTGTACTCCGCTGCCAACATGATGAAATCATCGGGCGAATAGTGGATGCTTGACTGCGCACTCTCCAACCAGATCTTGGCACGAGTCTTCATCGGGATACCGTCAAGAACGAACTTGACAAACGGACCACTAACCCCTGACTGTGCAAGGTTCGCGATGCCCACAGTACTAGTACCCATGGCTTCAACGCGATTCTTGGGTACTGAATCTGTCGTGGTGGTGAAGATGCGCGAAAATCTGTTGCTAGCAAGTTTCGGCTCCTCGACCTTGGCCATCAACTTGTCGTATGCTTGCTCTCTCGAGATCTGAAGCTGAGTGTACTCCGATGAGATTTCGTCACGCAAACGCTCGGCATGTGTGGTGAAATCTGCAGGGTCGCAAAGGTCTTCTAGTCGTGGTACGTCATCATCAGTGTCGACCGAAGAGATGCTAGCGCTGTCGGTCGTCTTGTTTCCGTTGAGTTGAATTGGCAGACGTGATAGCAATGCTTGCTTGGTGACTTCGAGTGTCAGGAATTCGTGCCATGGACGAGACTCTTCGTTGGTCTCAGCATTTCCATCCTCCTGTGCTGTAGCATCGGCCGTCTCCTCATTAATACCTTCCTCGATGGAAGTGATAGAGGCAGAACGAGTGCCGGAGGTGGCTCGAGTGGCAATCGAAGTAGTACGACTCTTGGAGACGAATCTATGTCTCTCTAGCGAATAAAGCCACTGTTGAACACGAGGACCATCAATGATGAACCCATAGTTGTCAGCGATGAAAGCTCGGAAGATTATTTTGATGATTTTCATGTCAAGCAGAGGTGGTGGCAGATCCTCGTTCTCGATCTTGTGCTCCATCTCCAATGGCTGGTATGATGACATGGAGTTTGACCGGGTAGTCTGTGCAATACTCGGACTACGAATGCCCAGCATCCTCGGGTCTAGCATAGCAGCTATCGAATGTCGATTTTGTTGTTTGGGTGGTTGACGTACAGATCCTTGGCCGCCAAACAGATTGAACAGGCCACCTCGCTGCTTGGGCATTCTGTTGCTACAAAGCGATTAGTACAGGACAGGTGCGAATGATGTAGAGTTGCCAACTTACGTATCAGCCTTCAAGCTGGCAGTAGGATTGCGCGGCGCACGAATAGTGGAAGAACCGGTAGGGAAGCTTGTACTAGCCGAGCTATCTAGCCTGACAAGAGGCGAAACAGGTGCTTGAGTGTTGGCTGTGATTGTAAGTGAGTCCCTAGCCAGAGTAGCTCGACTTTCGCCGAAGAGATTATCCGAAGATGCAGACTCCAACTCTTCTTGTAGACCGTTCGCGGAAGGTTTCGCGAATACTGGCGAATCTCGTACAGTCCTGTCGGCCTCCAGTCGCGACATCTCGTGGACAGTCATCATGTGGTCCTTGAACATTGTACCAAACTCTTCTACTTGTCTGCGTAACCGCGATATTTCTGCATCACGATCGCTGACGTCTTTGGCCAGTCTGCGGATGACCCTGCCTGCGCCACCCTGACGCTTGACGTATGCTACTATTGTCTTGTCGTCGGACTTTTGGAGGACTTGAGGATTGTGGAGTTGATCGTTGACGTCGTTGAAGAGCGGTGGACGAGACTCGTCCTTGGGAGCCATGTTGAGGACGTTGATGAGAGAATGCGACGCGGCCGAGACTTGTTCGAGTGGTCGTGAGTCCTGCTCGGAACCAGAAGCAGCTTCGGCTTCAGTCTCATTGCCTGAACTGGCGGCTACCTCGCCATAAATATCTTCCGCAAGAGAGTTTTGCCTATCAGGAGCGTAGATTGAACGGGACCGTTTGCTCGACGAGTATGAGTGGACCGAGGCGTCATCTCGACCCGCGTGGTTGCTACCATTGCCGTTCATGACTACGAGGGTGTTCGCCATGGTACTAGCATTGCTGTTGTAGCTCGATGTGATATTGTTCGGCGGCGAAAATGGTTCGAAGGAGGTAAAGGTCGTGTTCTCCTGTGGTCGACCAGCGCTTTGAAGCGATTGGTTGGATGCCCGAGCCCGCGGTTTGACTCTTTGGGTGGATGAACGTCTCGAGGACGACCGAATTGGCCGTCCACGCTCGTCCATTATGTCGAGGTATGTGCTGGACGAAAGATTTATCTTTCTTGAACGAGAAAGACGACGACGACAAGGCCAAACAGCTTTGTTTAATCACCTTGCTGCCCTCGCTGATCTATCCAGACTAAAGGTTCGGTCCGATGAGCTTTCCCCGCTTCCGCTGCCTGCAAACCGTCATCAAGCCTCATCCCTCTGTCTCATTTCCACGAACGAAACCCAGGGGCAAAGGGGTGCCCAATCTCTCCTGCATCAAGGACACATCTTGTCTTGACCCGTGCCATTATTACCTTCGTGGACGTCATCAAACTCAACATTGGGCTCTCATGTCCTCTCAGGCTTCAATCTGCATCTCCAGGACGACACGCGCAATACACGTTCTGCCAAGCTGAAACCTCGAAGCATGACGTCTGGCGGCTCCAAAATAGATGAAGAGACACATCTTCAAATCTTCCAGAAAATTTCCTCAATCTAAAGAAGACTTGAAACATTTCCTGGCCAGGGTGACACAATGGTCCGGCACTGAGTAAAGCCAGACTTGACAGGTGGAAAACGGTCCCCAAAAATGGCCATCTCCCTCCGCTGGTTCGCTGTCGGACAGGGTTCAACGGTCCCGCGTGGTCCTGAATGAGATGATTCAGTTTCGAAACAGCAAACGCTTATCAACTTGACCAGATATGCTGGTCGGACTCTGCTGAGCTGCTTGCCTGCCAGTCTGTGTTAGGTCTGGAGCGATGCCATTTTTGTCCGCCGCTACAGGTGTCGTTGCAGATTCACCTCCTGACAGGAAGCACTTAGACTGACGGTCCACCGAAAACGCAACTATCAAGCGGTTTCTAGAAGCTTGGGAGTCCGGCAAAGTCATACGGTGTAGCGGGACCTTCATCGCGGCTTGGTACAGAATACATGCAGCAACCCGGCGTCTTTCCAGGTCTCGGGTATTCCCAATGCTGCATCCGGATGATCAAGCTGTGGATCTTTGAAACTATCGCACTGCATCCAGTAGTTTCTGAGCATGTCCATCGGCTCGATCGCAGTTCTTGTGCAAAATCAGCGGCTATCGTTAGTCTGAATAGCCAGATCTCAGTTAGCCACGTCGGTGGAATACTAGCTGACCGGAACAAGCTTGTCGTTCGTATCTTCTGGATCACTCGACAACGGCATGGAGCAATTGCCGACACTGCCATGGAGCAATTGCCGACACTGCATAGGATCCTCGGACTGCTCTGCGCGGATGGCGTAGAACTGCGGGTACCTTTCTTGTGTCGAATGCCGTCCCGTGGGATAGCCCACGATCCGACCACATTCCAGTCGCTAGAGCACACCTCTGGTATGGTGCCTCTACTGTCACAAGTCCAAATGAATTCTTGGACAGCTTGGCCAGGTCCATGCAGGCAGGCGCGGCTCGGGCGATAAGGTTGCATTCCTTGACACCTGCGAGGTACCGCATGATCACACCCAGGAATGTTCGACATAAGCTCGGACAAAGCATTATACGGCGATCGAAGTCCCTTTGTCGTATCATGACAGGCCAAGGGACTTTTCAGACATCGAGTCTGCTGGCTCCATTGACCACATATCGCTTTCAATTTGTCGAGGAAACCTCCAGACTCCTGCTTGGGTGACCAGAATCCGATTATTCCATGCTTCGAATTTTCCTCCGCACTGAGATTGGATAGGTAGGAGCGACCATGCCCTCGAATGCCGACGACGGGCTGGACATCGAATCGAACAGCGGACAGCTTGCCTTGGGGGTTAAAAAGCGTCGACAATGTGCGCCTGCATTCAGCCAGAGGGGCCACCGGTAGATACTCTCTTTGTTTCCCGGCTCTTGTCCCTGTCTATCTCTGCTCTCGATGCGGCGGTGAACATGCTGTCGTGACTGGCCGCCATGTTAACGATGTGCTGATGAGTGGCGCCCTCGAATCGAGAACCTGGTGTTTCTATGCTTCAGATTGCCTTCCGACTGCAATTTGGCAGCAAATGCCGATCGTACCTTCGAGTGCCGACAACAGGATAGAAGTTGAGTCAAAGAGGGAGCAGCCCACCTTTGAGGTCGACAGCCACGACGGTGTCGACACTTTGTGCCTGCATCCAGCGGAAGGGCCACAGGCAAGCTTCTTCTTTCTTCCCAGTCCCCGTGCCGGTCCCTCTCTGTCGACGTTTCGATGAATGTATCATCATTCAGTCTGACCGTCGTGGGAACGTTGTGCCGGTGCTTAGCGCCTGCGACTCGATCTTGTGATCCGGAAGCATGATAATAGCACCGCGGTCCGTGTTGAGATATGCTATCAGGCGATGTTATTTTTGGCCGTTGTTGGTAGCAGACAGTCTTTCCATGTCCAACGTCTTGAGCTTTTCGATGCAAGATGTTTTTCTTCAGAGCGACCTTGAGACGGAAGTAAGGCCGATCCAATCGTCCGTCTCGAACGCTGCTATCGTTGACGCTTGTCAATTCCAGTGTGGGCCATCTTGTGCTTGGGCACGGAAACGTTGGAGCAACACCTGTCTTATCAGCAGGGCTTGAGCATGGCAAGTCGATAGTCAGCACTAGTCTCGGTCCCTCTCTCCGAGCGGTAGCCCCGGCAGGCCGGTCTCGAGGGCATTCGAGTTTGAAGTTGTTGTGGAGAATTCGCCTCGGAAGATGGCGACGTGAAGCGTGAGCACGCAAGATCGTTGTCTTAGCGAGCCAACTTGAACACCTCGACGAGACAGGCAGTCGAGTGCTGGTTCTGTATCACTCGCGATGGTTGAGGTCTGCGCAACATTTCGTCAGAGCCACATGATCGTGAGGCGTGGGAGGTGTCTTTCTCGTACGAACATATTCGACGCTTCTCAACTCTCCAGCCGCAATTTCCATACCTTCTGGGAGCTTTCAGGATGCAGAAACATCTGTGCTAGTTCCAAGAAGCCCAACAAAGTCGAGCTCGACCAGTTTCCGGGGTCACGCCGACCATCTCGTCACCCATGGAAAGGCATGAATCTGAGCGTGTTTGTCGATCGTTCATCGAGATGTTGAGAAAACGTCCAGTCTTCCGGCAGTATCACGGAGTCTCGCATACGGGAGTCATATCTAGGGAGCGGAAGCATTGCACAAGGATCTAAAATCCTGTGTTCTTCTTCTAGAAATCTCCATCCTTCTTCGCCCGGCGCCTTCCCCTCGTGCCCGAGAAAATTAGGTCTCGCATACTATTGCCTGCTGCTTTCCATGCAGCAGAAATGCATGGTAGTCGACCGACTCTCGAGAAGGCCAACGAGATGGTGCAAAGTTCCGGTATATCAGTGGGTATCGCTGCACACGAGACCGCATGATGCAGTTCTATGGCAGAGTAATCACCTGCTCACGTCGACGGATGCATCACATTCACATGAAAACATACACGGCACATTTGAATCGAAGAAGAATTTGAATACGAATAACATTGGGGTATCATTTGGTGAACGCCAAACCCAGAAAACCCTCAAGAACGCCTATGCTAAAGCTCCGTCACTGCCTCAAACCATCCTGCACAGCAATGGCGACAATACGTGATGAAGAAACAGACTCATTGGTCTTTTGATTGATGAAGACGCTGTTGAAAGCAAGTCAGTAAACACGTCCATGACACATGGAAGGAGCATCAGACACGTACCTTTTTGCTTCACTTGAAGACATTCTTGACGGCCTTGACAGCATCCTCGATGTTGTCGGAGATGGCGTCGCGTCTGCGCTTGGCGGGCAGAGGGTAGGGGTCGTAGGTGCACTTGCCGTAGCCACACTTGGGCTCAGGAAGCTCTGAAGCAGTGTTAGCATCATCAAAACATGTGAAGAAAGAAAAGCACTCACTGCCGTTCACGCGGATCCAGTCGGCGCGGTGCTCCTCAGGAGTCTTGGTAGCATTGGCAGCGACCTGAATCTGGCGCAGAGTGATGTCGCCGTTCTTGTAGTCGGCGAGGTACTTCTTCTGGTCGAAGGCGCGGCGAGCAGGAGTCTTGGGCTGGCCGTCGTCAAGCAGAGAGTAGAGACTGTCCATGCGGTCCTGCTTGATCTCATCAACGCCCATGCTGGCGATGCGGTCATGAGTCTCGTCGAGAGCTCTGATGATGTCACTGAAAGTAGTGCACTTAGAGTCCATGCTGGCGGCTCTGGACTTGGGAGCAGTCATCTGAGAAGCAGGAGAAGACATCTCGCCAGCAGGAGCAGACATCTTAGAAGCGAGAGAAGACATCTTGGGAGCGGGAGAAGACATCTTCGAAGCAGGAGAAGACTTCTTGGAAGCAGGAGACATCCAGGAAGCAGGAGAAGGCATCTCGTACTTGGAAGAAGAGATCTTGATGGGAGTAGACATGATTGAGAATGAGGTGATGTGGATGATGGTAAGAAGAAGAGTGTGAGGAAGATTTGAATGATGTTTGAGGTTGGATGTGGAAGAAGGATGTGTGTACGCGAGTGGTAGAGAAAAGGTGAGTGCGTGAAGCAGGGGAGGTGAACGAGGATGGAAGATGGTGGTTTGGTCGTCGATACAGGCGGTCCAAGCTTTGCTCGACCAGTCGCTCACTTTCACCACGTCGAATTCCAACACCTTCCGCACGAGCACATTATGATGTAATCGTCGACACTGAGGTGCTCGAACTGGTCGACATCAGGTTGTTCCCAAACCAAAGGCAAGTCATGGTGATCGGCAGGGGTAGGTCACGGAAGGACGAGCACAGCTTGAGGAGAGTAAGCTATCTTTTTGTATTCATGAACCGACCACCCTTGCCCAGCACAAGTCTACAGATGTTCAAGGCCGAAAAGCTACTGGCTGTAGACACCTTACTACCTTTGGGACGTCGAAGGTCAGCATGTAGCGCGCCGTGCCTGCTCAACAGAGCCCTTGACCAAAAGACGACACATCATAAATGGCACCCTGACACCGCCCTATCGTTACTCTCCGTACTCTCCGTGCTCTGCCTGGTGAACAAGTTGGAGCAGCGCTGAGGGTCGCCTACGACGGCACAGCGCGCTTGACGAGCCTCACGTTGACGCCTTGCTGCATCACGAACCAGCTACCGAAAGTGTTAGCACAACACGCAAGGATCAACTGTAAAAACAACTCACAAGCATGTCTCCGTCCATTCAGCATCCTGGTCTGCGAGCTCCATATTGTAGTGGAGGAACAGAGTTGGTATCAGCTTGGACATTTCCATCCAGCTTATGTCTGTCGTACGTGTGCTCAGCAATCAATCAAAGCTCTGCGACAAGACAGGAACTTACTTCTTCCTAGGCACATTCGAGCACCCGAACCGAAAGTAAAGAAGAATCGACCTGGCAAAGTCAGCACAGCCATCGAAGGTATCGATACAAAAACATACGCATGTCTCCCGTATCCTCCTTCAGCCAGCGATCCGGGCGGAAGTCCTCGACATCTTCGCCGTAAACCTCCTTGTTGCGGTGGATTACCCACGGATTGGCTCCGACGACAGTCT
The DNA here is from genome assembly GCA_024195585.1 of Aureobasidium sp. EXF-3400. NCBI lineage: Eukaryota > Fungi > Ascomycota > Dothideomycetes > Dothideales > Saccotheciaceae > Aureobasidium > Aureobasidium sp. EXF-3400. Next base: position 22,784 of record SWBL01000455.1, read on the forward strand.
ACTATCAAGTCAGCACAGCTTCTCGAAGGACAGCATTCGACGTACTCCGGCAGGAATGAAAGTGTCGGCGATGGTGGCGCCGCCGGCTGGGGTCACTCGAGGCAAGCTCATGCCTACAGCTGGGTGACAGCGCAATGCTTCGTACATGACAGCCTGTAGATAAGGCATCGAGTCGGCTTCTGACAGCTTGACAGGATCGCTCAGCTTGCCTTGCCTTCTGGAGTTGTCGATCTCCTCGATCAGCCTCTGCTTGTACTGTGGGTTCTTGAGAAGGTAGTAGATGATGGCGCGCGTGGAGATGGCAGTTGTGTCGCTACCTGCAAAGATGTTCGAAGTCGCCATGCTGATCACACCGTTGTCGTCGAGTTCGGCTTTGTCCTTTTGCGCTGCGTGCAGTTTCGAAAGGATGTCTTTGCGGTCACTGCCGCGATCCATTCGAGCGGAGATCTCCTTGGCGGCAAGAGTTCGAAGAGATCCATGTCTGTTGTTGAGGGCTAGATGGTTGCCAATCAAGGGCATCAGGCGGTCGTGAAGCCAAAAAAGCCAGGGAACCTGTCCGATCCACGAAGCAGATTTCAGGGCTCCCTCGATCTGGTTGAAGGATCCGTCGTCTGCTTGTGCTTCCATGAACCCGAAGCTTTTCGAAAAGGTTATCTCTCCTATGACATCTTGACGATAAATTAGTCACGTAAGTACCGGCGGGAACATGATGCTGCTTACCGAAGGCGAAAAGCTGGGCCCATTTGCCCATGTCGACGACTTGGTTCTGACGCTCACTCATCGCATCCATGAACCGGTTGACAGTGTCGTCCACATATGGTTCTAGGTCCTTCAAGCTGGTCATCGCATACGCTGAACTGATAGAGCTTCTTTGCTTGCCATGCAGCTTTTCATCTCTTTCTGCAAACAGGTCGAACGTCCTGTGACCTTGCCAGACCGAATACCAGTCGCTCTTGCGGAACTTCGTGCCGGCACCGTAGATTGTCTTGATCGCTGACAGGTCTGCTATGCTGACTTCGTTTGGACCATTACGCACGATCGGACCATGTTTCTCGTGCAGTGCGATCATGGTCCTGTGCATGTCGCCGTCCCAGCTGTGCTTTGTGATCCATAGTTGTGTCAGACTGGCCCAGAAAGGTCCGGGTACGGAGGCGAGTGGATGGAAGAATCTCTGATACACTATGTATGCTGACAGGCAAGCTGTGACAAAGAAGGTGACGAGGACGGTGTTCGAGGCCTGTCCGGCAAGAGGAATGGTTGACGTATCGATCACAGCCATATTGTTTGAGATATATAGAGCCACAACAGACACAAGAATTGCATCGAGAATGAAGAGAGCTTGACAGATTCTTTATATGATATTAAGACATAACCGCGGATGGGATTTTCGAAGAGGGGTTGCACGATTGACCACTTGACGTCTCCATAAGCTTTCTAAGCTTCGTTCGCGGTGTGGGAAAATGCATGCCGAGCCCTAGACGTAAATCATATTGGGCTAGCAAGGGCTGATCTGTACAACCACAGGCAGGGAAGGTAGGAGAGATGCAAGCAAGCAAGAGAGCATCACGGCATTACGGATCAAGACCGTACCGAGTCCGACGAATGGATGGAACGCGGGGTGGTGAGGCTCTGATGGAGATGTGTGGAGGAACGGGCTGACTCAGCAAAGATACTCGATCCCCAGACTCCCGAAAAGCACCTCGACTTGTGCCGGGCTCTGACCCTGGCGGACACACGACCAACGGCAGAAGAACTGCTTGTTTTCGGCCCACCAAATCGTTCTAGCTTGACCCTAACCTGACCCCAGGAATGATTGCGATTGGTCTTCTGGGCCATCGAAGCCCCGCATATGTCATGTTGCCTTGTTGCGGCAGAGGCAAGTCGTGAACTCGGTAGCATTCAGGCAGCCGAAAATGTTATAGACCTCTGCCGGCGGTTGAGTGACCTGCCGCATCGACTTTATACATAAGCTGTGGGATCGCCTCCCTTTGGATTGCCTTTATCTATCCATTCCACACTCGCACATACCTAATATTCATTCACCATGCCTACCGAGAAGTACGACATCGTCATCGTAGGTGCCGGCCCCGTAGGTCTCCTACTGTCGACCTGCCTGGCACGATGGGGTTACAAGATCAAGCACATCGACATGCGACCTGAGCCGACAGCCACCGGAAGAGCCGACGGTATCCAACCACGATCACTCGACCTCCTCCGTAACATGGGCCTCAAGCGTGCAATCATGGCTCACGAGCCTGCCAAGGTCTACGAGGTTGCTTTCTGGGACCCCGCTGAGAAGGGTATTCACCGCACTGGCACATGGCCCTCATGCCCTAGTTTCCTCGACGCCCGCTATCCCTTCACCACTCTTCTCCACCAAGGTCTGATCGAGCGTGTCTTCATTGCCGACATGGAGAAGTACAACGTCAAGGTCCAAAGACCCTGGAGGATCACAGGATTCGAGAATGACGGCAAGGACAAGGAATACCCGGTGGAAGTCAAGATCAAGCACGTTGATGGTGACGAACAAGAGACAGTCAGAGCCAAGTACCTCTTCAGTGGTGAGGGTGCTCGCAGCTTCATTCGCGAACAGCTCAAAGTTGGCATTACACACAAGGATCCCATCACACACGTCTGGGGTGTCATGGATGGTGTCGTCCGCACAAATTTCCCCGACATCAAGATGAAGTGCACGATTCACTCCGATGCTGGTTCCATCATGGTCATTCCTCGCGAGGACAACATGGTCCGCCTGTACATCCAGATCGCTTCATCAACAGACAAGGACTGGGACCCTCGCAAGCAAAAGACAGAGCAAGAAGTTCAGGAGGCAGCCAAAAAGATCTTGAAGCCCTACGAGATCGAGTGGGACCGTGTCGAATGGTTCTCAGTCTACCCCATCGGCCAAGGTATCGCAGACCGCTACACTCTCGATGAGCGTGTCTTCATGGGCGGTGACTGCTGCCACACTCACTCCCCCAAGGCTGGTCAAGGTATGAACACTGCCTTCCTGGATGCCCAGAACCTGGCATGGAAGATTCACCATGTCGAGAGCGGTTTTGCCGACCGTTCCATCCTCAAGTCATACGAATCGGAGCGCAAGTTGATCGCAGAGAACCTCCTCAACTTCGACAACGCATACGCTAAGCTCTTCTCACAACGTCAGCCTAGTGCCGGTGAGGTCAGCTCAGCAACACAGCAGGACGGTGAGAAGCAAGTCGAGGAGAACGAGTTCATCAAGATGTTCAAGAACGCTTGCGAGTTTACCTCAGGCTACGGTGTTGCATACAACCCCAACATCTTCAATTGGTCAAAGGACCACCCGGCCAAGTCACCCCTCTTCCTCTCCAACGAGGACAAGACCACCACTCAGCGCACTGGCCGTATCCTGACAAACGCCACCGTCACCAGAGTAGCAGACGCCAACGTCGTTCATCTTGAGCAGGAGATTCCTCTCAATGGCAGCTGGCGCATCTACCTCTTCGGTGGTGTCCCAAGCAAGACCAAGCGCGCCATTGCTGACTTTGGCGCCGGCCTAACAAAGAAGGGCTCATTCTACAGCACATTCGGCCACCCCAGCAACGACCAAGTTTCCTACCACGAGAAGCACAACCCTCACAGTCTGTTCTTCACCATCAACACCATCTTCGCCGCCAAGCGCCCCGAGGTTGAGATTAGACAGATGCTCCCTGAGGTACTCGCTCGCTACTTCGATCACGTCTACGCCGACGACATCTGGGACCAGAAGGTTCCTGATGCCAAGGCTTCTGCTCACGCGAAGATGGGTCTGTCGGAAGAAGAGGGTGGTGTTGTTGTCGTACGCCCTGATGGTTACGTTGGCTGTGTTGTCAAGCTTGTTGAGGGTACTGGCACTGTCGATGCACTCAACAGCTACTTCTCTACCTTCACTTCCAAGAAGGTTGGTGGTGCTGACAGAGCAAGTCTGTAAGAATGTGATGTCAAGGTCTAATGTCCTGAAATGTTTGGTTGGTTTTTTGTTTTTAGATATCCCCAAAGATTAGCGAATTGTATATTTTATTCTACCATCATCAAACTTTCTGTCTCAAACTCGTGCTCTGAGAGATACTTTCCCGAACTCCTCATCGAAGTCGGATTGTGGTCAGGGTAACCAGCACAACTAGATATTGTGTTCTTGCCTCTTCATGGAGACCGTACCATCGCTACATGTATTGAGATTTCGAACGTTCACCATGAAGACATTCAGCAGGATATTCTTGTGCTGTTAGTTGAAGAAGACCGAGGTGTGTTGAAGACATTGCCCTCTGTACAAAGTTTGTGACAATTCTTGATCGAGCTTGCAATCTTACTCAGTCAACTTTTTCATACTCACGTCCATCATTCTGTGTCAGTTCTCCACAGCCCAATATATTCTTACCAGCATGTAAAGCCAGTGGAGATTGACTGCTCCAAACCTCGAAGACTATCGACGTCGCAACAACCACCAAATCCATTGTGAAAGCATTTGAGGGCATTCCAAATGAGGCTCGCTACCAGCAACGCCAATTGCAGGATTGTGGCAGTAAAGCATCTATCTAGTATAGGCAATAGATATCAATGCGGTGAATGTATCAGGTCTTAGGCCCTCTTTCCCCATCATTCGGTGATCCAGATGGGTCATCTCTCATCTTAAAGTCAGCCAGTGTCACAGGTTAGCGTCTGTGGGGATCAAGGTGGAAAGTAAGCCACTAACGAAAGAGGCTTGACGGATTTCTTTGGCTTTTTCAACGACCGTTCAAACCCTTCGGCCACGTCAGAATACGAGAAGAACAGGCAGTTCTTGAATCAGCAGCTGCAGCAGCGACTTCTAGGTCACGTTGACGACTGAGAAAAGTGGCAGTGCCTGGACGATCAAGGTAAGTTTCGAGTCTGGAACTCGGAGATGCAATTTACGCGCGGCCCCTTGAGGCTTGATTGAGGAGAGAAAGCTGTCTCGTCAAACGTGCGTTTCAGATTGCAAGCTGGGATAGGTCAATCATTTCGCAAATAGATGTGGCAGAGCAGAGCCACTTTTGATCTAGTCGAGGCACAAAATAGCGCCGACTCGCTGTGAGTGTGCGCCGCTGGTTTCCTTTTTTCTCTACCTTCTCGTATCATTAAAAACCAAGACTTTCTGTCTTTTGCGAGTTGCTACGAATTTCTTGTTTTCCCCCTCTTTCGGAAACGCCTCTCCACCACGCATCATACATATACAGCAAACATATCAGGGTCATCCGCGGATCCTGCTTTCCACAACTACATCATAATTGTAGCAGTTCGTTCTTTTGCATACAATCAGACGCATCGCCGTTTGTACAGCACAAGCACCCGCCAACAGTTTTCTCCACAAAATCAACAAAAATAGTCTCAAGAGATACAGGATATTCAGGGCCTTGCAAGAATACAAACAACTCAGCGCTCTCTTTCTCTCTGGTCAATACCGCCAACAAGTCGAAAGAACGACGATCACAACCAAAGACCAAATCACACCACACACAACAACAATCATGTCGCGCAATTCATTCGACGAAGGTGACGACCAAATTACCCCCCTCGCCCGCCGCATGACAGCCACCAACGAAGGCAACCGCGTCCTCCAAATGGGCAACATGGCCGCCGCCCGCCGCAAGAACAGCATCCACCGCACCTCACCCCCCTCCGACCTCGAAAACCGCAACCGCTCTCCCAACTCAAACTCCCCCTCTGCCCGCCGCAACGTCGAAATCCCCACCGAATTGCCCGCTCGCAGTAAAACCAGCGGCGGCATGTCTCGCTCCAAATCCATGAAACAAGCGCTGGGTCGCGCGATGAGTGTACGTCAGGAACCGCATCAAGCCCACAATATCCCCAATACTGGCTTTGCACCCTCGCGATCGAAGTCTTTGCGCGCACCACCTCCCCCTCGCTTGAATCTGCGCAGGCAGCAGGAAGCTTCCAAAAACGGTGTTGTGGAGGCTCCTCCTGTGCCTGATTTCCCCTCGCCGGGACGGGCACCCATGGGTCAGAGAATCTTTGATCCGCAGACGATTGCAGAGGATGAAGGTGTGGATGTGGAGAAGACTGGAGGCTGGGCTGTGGATAGAAAGACGCAGAAGAAATTGGATAATGAGAGGGCGAAGATTGAGGAGAATGAGAGGCAGGCGGTGTTTAGTGGTGAGGATGGGGATATCAAGCATAGCAAGTCGAGGCAACGAAGCAAGAGTTTCAAGGAGTTTTTCAGGAGAGGGTAGAGAGTTTGCTCTTCCTGCTCTTTGCCAGATCTGTTTCTTGCGCTTTACGGTCTCTCGAGTCTACGATTGCTCGCTTAATACACCGATACCTTCATACGACAGCCGCACGAGGTGCTCCTTATTGCATTCTGTACAAGCATCTAGCATAGTTTTGTTCATTTTTTTGTTGTCCAAACCACTATATATAATTGTTTTTATTTCTCAGATGTCATTACCTTGCATTTTCCAGAACTTCTTCGTCTATCTCGAGTTGTATTCTATCTTATTCTATCCCGTACAACCTTTGTCATGCTTCTAAGTCCACTCTGCCTTTCCTTTTGTCCATCACAAAGGAAAAGTTTCACCACTGGCCATGCATGAATCCAACCCTTTTCCTCGTGCACGCTAACTTCAGTATTGACTTTGTTCTTCAGGAAGTCAACCAATTCGACGGTCTCGGGTGCGAATACCTCTTCAGCACCATAGATGAATAGCCAGCCTTGGCTTGGTGAAGCCCTTGCCCACCATTCCTTATCTCTGCATTTTCCAGGTGAGACCATGGGATCAGAAGCAGAAGCTTTGGAACCAACATATTGGCTACCGTAGAGATGTAAGGATTCGGCGTTGAGATAATCGCTAGGTGTATCTTTGTTCTTTGGCGAAACAATGACAGCCCAGGGGGATATCATCACAGCCAAGCCTGGTAGTTGGGTTCGTAGCTTAGGTTCCTGAGACATGTATAAGAGTAAACTGAGCATTAGTGTTGCGCCAGCCGAGTCGCCGCTGACCACTATCTTTGAAGAGTCCGAGATTCTGGAGAGCACGTACTCGTAGCCGCGGAGAGTTTCGTGGACTTGAGTAGGATAGGTGGTTTCAGGTACCAGAGTATACTCGAGGGCGAAGAGAGCTGGGTTTTCGTAGCCAGATTCTTTGAGGATACTGACCCATGCGAGCAGAAACTCGAGGTAAAAGAAGCTGCTTCCCATTGAGAAGCCACCGCCTGAATACCATTTAGCATAATTTCATCCACTAGAGGCATCTCAGTATCTTACCATGGCAGTAGTAAACCACAATATCAGGTTTCTTAGTTTCATCACAGATCATGTAGATTCCGTGGAGACCAGGCTCCTTGACCTCTCGCCATGGGATAGCAGATTTACGATACCCATGTCTCAACATGCGAAACCAGAAAAACGGCAAAGCAACACCTTTAGAGAAGAAGACCTTGCCAATGGTAGCAGGGATTTTGGCAAAAGCATAGCGGACGCAGCGGATGACAAAGTCTTGGAAGGGAGTGGCGTGTTGATTGAAAGCCGATTTTTGTTCTTTGGTGAAGAAGCGTTCTTTGATGAACGAGTATGGGAGTTGAACCACTACAAGTATATGTTAGTAATGCTCAAAAATTGATATTCTGGCGACTTACAAAAGAAGGGTAATGCCTTAAGAACACAAGTGATGGTTTCTATTGGACCAACTCTGATGAGCAGTTGAGGTGCAAGGAAAACGAGGAAAGCTATGCAATCCAGATAGGAGATCTGGTTGAGTATCATTTTTGGTTGTATATAGGGACAAGTCAAAAGGTATGAGCGATTGGAGCATCTCGTTGGGTAATTCTTAGGGAGCAATGATGTAGTTGATGTTCTTCAGGGTCTTCTAGATGCGGAGATGATCGTCATTGCAGGTTCGAAAAAAGTCCAGAGTTGCGTTTCGGCAACAACACTGACGGCTCTATGTCGCATATTCCAACAAAGCCGGCTCACTCAGTTCACTTAGAAGAATGGCCTATCTCCAATGTCGAGAGCAAGACGATGATCAAGCTGTAGACGATCTTCACGTGTCAGACTCGGCAAAGTTTCCTCAGCGGGAGTAGCCGTAGCCGTAGCCGCAGTCGCAGCGTTGGTCAATCCAGACTTGTTTCCTGACTTCACAAATCTGTTTGCATTACTATCACAACCTCTCTCACCATCTCGCCGACTCTTTCCAACGAGCCGCTTCATTTACATCGGTGCGCGCACTGATTCGGCAACATGGCGGCCGTTCAGGACCAAACGGCCATCGACTTTGCCAGGTCAGCTCCGATACAATTCTCGCAGCATGCGCAATTACTCACATGCTGCTCAGCTCACTCACTCTGCCCGAAATCCCTACGAAGCTTCGATGCGCAACTTGTAGCAAGCTCGTAGTCAATGCTTTCAAGCTTCAATGCTGCGACTCGTCCATCTGCCAGCATTGCCATGCCACACTCCCCGATTCTTGCCCAGTATGCAGCCACTCACCTCTGGATCCGGATATGTGCAAGCCCAACAAGTCTTTGCGCATGACTGTGAGAGCCTTTATCAAGGCTGAAGAGAAGAAGAAAGTTGCTGCCGCTGAGGCTGCCGCAGCTGCCGCCATCGAACAAGAGGAGGCATCCGCGCATCAAGCAGAACAACTCGCAGAACAACCTGAGGCAGAATCTGAAATCAAGGCCGAGCCACTTGTTGAAAACGCGCAAGAAGACAATGTGGCTGAAGGTGATGCGACCGAAGGCGCTCTTGCGCCGGAAGCTACTGATCCGCTTGATCAGGTCGAAGAGGTAAGATTGTGTCAGATTGATGGTCAAAACGACATTTTGACGTGTATACAGATCTCCGAACATCCCACTGGAGGAGAGTCTGCGGAGCTGGATCAAGCCGAACAACCCACTGGAGCTGAGGAAGAAACTGTTGCACAGTCAATTGAAGAAGCCGACCCCGAAATCGCTGAATCTGAGCAAAAGAACGGAGCTGAAGGCCAACAACAAGACCAAAACGGACAGGACGCTTCTCAGCAAAACTTTCAGAACATGGACTGGAACGCCGCTAACGGATTTAACCCTATGATGAACATGGCCAATGGATTCAACCCGATGATGGGCATGATGGGTGGGTTTCTCTATCTCTACAGTAAATTTCCATCGCGTACTAATCTGTTTATAGGCATGCCTGGAATGAACCCCATGTCCATGTTCGGCGGCTTCGGTCCCGGCGGTATGGGCATGCAAGACATGAGTGGTATGAACATGGGAATGGGCTTTGGGGGCGGTTTCGGTGGCAATTGGAATGGACAGCAGGGAATGGGCGGAAACTTTGGCGCTGGCTATTATCCCAACGCTGGATATAATCAACCGCAAATGCAC
>SWBL01000456.1:0-31998 GCA_024195585.1 Aureobasidium sp. EXF-3400
CTACGACAAGGAGCCCAAGATGAGCGCCATGGCCGTCGCCGACAAGCTCTGCGAGCGCATCAAGGAGGGCAAGTTCGAGTTCCTCATGAACAACTTTGCGCCCCCCGACATGGTTGGCCACACCGGTGTCTACGACGCCGCCGTCATTGCCTGCACCGAGACCGACAAGGCCATTGGTAAGGTCTACGAGCAGTGCAAGGAGAGCGGCTACACTCTCTTCATCACCGCTGATCACGGCAACGCAGAGGAGATGCTCAACGAGAAGAACACCCCCAAGACCTCGCACACTCTCAACAAGGTTCCCTTCGTCATGGCCAACGCCCCCAAGGGCTACAGCCTCAAGAAGACCGACGGTGTTCTTGGTGACGTCGCCCCTACCGTTCTTGCCGTTATGGGTCTGCCCCAGCCCGAGGAGATGACTGGTTCCAGCTTGTTGATCAAGGCATAGAGGACTTTTATATATATGGATTGGAAGATTTTTTGGAGAGCGAATAGATATCCCGGCACTATGGCACGACTCATAGACGAAATGACACTTGATGTACAAACAGCCCGTTAATTACACCTCTCCAATCTTTAGGTACATACGACTGTTCCATCTGAGTCGGTTGTTCAGCTGCTGCAAGACGGTCGCCGCGTCATCCTCGCGGTCTGACCCCAGCGTGTGGTGATCAATGTCTAGGTTTGGTCAAAGGTAGCTCAGTTCTGTATTGCGACTTGAGACACAGTCGAATAGGTTCCCAGCAAGACGACAGGGTTGCAGTAACTGTGTACCCGCTTCTTCGAGCCAACCGCCCTCAACATCAGACCACGACCATGTTCGAAGCCTTCGGTACCCTGACTCCTGGACGTGTCTACCAGGATCGTTGTTCAGGTGATTGTGTCAGAATCGTTTTCCAGATGAGTAATAACCGACATATAACGCCACCCTCGTCCATATCCTAGAGGTGGCTTGGGTGGTTGTCGACGCTGGACCCTGGAAATGTTGCTCAGCTGCGGGGACGAGCCGACCCTTCCCCTTTGAGATCAAGCTTTCTTGTTTTCTTGCTCGCTTGCATGCAAGCGAACAACCTGATGCTGTCCTGCTGTCAGCTCAGATTTAAAAGAATCAAGCGTTCGCTCACATGTGGCAACCCGCATCGGCAATAACCAATAAAATCTTCCGTGGAAAGCCGCCTCAGCTCAAGTCGTCCTCTCATCAATGCTATCTGCATTCCATCGTTGGCTCTGGAGCTTCCAGTCTATTTTCATCTTCCAAATCTGGTTTTCGCGTATACCTAATTGAGGACCTGCCGTGGGACACTCAGTGGTAATCGCCGGGGCGACTCGATCATGCAACGCCACCATAGGAACTGTGGATTATGGCAATCTTCGATATACCAACGATCAGTGGACAGTTTGAGTACCCATTAATCGGTACCGACTGGACTCGAACAGGGATATCGAAGTACACACACAGGAACATTCTCGTCCTCAGCTGTCATCTTGCCAATGTGGATCCGTAGAATGCTGACCTTTCAGGTCGCTTGCACACAAGATATGGTCAGACAGTCCCAGAGCTTGTACATGCGTGCCTCCACCACATCGAATTGTCTGACATGGTCGGGAGCTGAACTTGACCCTCCATTATTGTAGAGAAGAGGGCACCTCAAACACAAGCTGAGCAGGACGCCATCAAACCGGATGCGAGGCGCAATTGACCACATCGTAGCATATAAATAAGCGCCCGAATACCCTCATCGACAACCACTCAGACTCACACATCCTACCACTTCCAACTCGAAGCAATACATCGAGAATGTCTTCAATCAGTCATGCCATCTCCGCTGTCGATGCGTCCCATGAGACTATCAGGATAGCACTCAAATCCGGCGCCAAAATCTCCAACGAGGATGAAGCTCGTGAAGCTCGTACAGCTAAGGCCAAGGTGATTGAACACGACCGACTGATCAAGTCTAACACTGACAAGGCGTTCAGGCGATGAGAATTCTCAACGAAAGCTTGAGTGCGATTGATTTAACATTGGCTAAATACCAATGCAAAGCTGCAAAGGATCAAAGACAGCTCTCCCCATCCAGCAAGACACTTCTGACTGAAAAGCATCCTCCGGGCACTAATCTGTCGACATTGGTCAAGCTCAGAGCCATGGCAAGCGACCCCAATCCCAAGATCAACAACCTTCGGAACACAATGTCGGCAAACAAGAGCACCGATCCATCCAAGCCTACCATGGCCGACGCTGTGCCAACCTTGCAGGACATGGCAGGTAAACTCGGACCCATCATCGACGACTTCACCTCGGTTCTCGTAAGTATCCGCTATCGTCCACCTGGTAACGTCGCTAAGTACCTGCGTAGCAAAAACCGTACCTTAATCAATTCAATGCTACACTTAACACCGTACCTGTCGTTGGAATCAAGGACCAGACCATTATGTACATTGGTACAAAGCCAAATCCAACTCCTCTGTCTCCTCCGATCGACTCGTGGGCTGTCTTTGGCAACTTGCCCGACGGGGTCACCGTTACTCCGACCGACAACATCCACTTCTTTCCATACAATGCTGACTTCTACTTGTCGATTGGTCAGAAAGTTTGGATGAGGAAGCATCGTCAAGGTGCACAACCTGGCAGTGAGCCTGATCCAGTTCTGAAGCAAGCTGTCGATAACTGGCCGAAGTTGTACGAAGATACATGGCAGTTTATTGGGGACACAGCACTACCTGCAGGCGATGTGAAATCGGTAGTGCCATTCACCACCTTGTCTGCTAGCCGTGATGCCATCGGTTTTCACCTTGCCATACTTACCAGCGCAGGTACTTTGCAATTCCTGGACGCTGATGTTCTGCAAGGCTCAAACAATGCCTGGACGGACCTGAAGTTCGTTTCGAATGATGCTGCAAGTTCTCAACCAGCTTGGACCTCTTTTGCTTACTGGAACAACCAATTCGTGGGCCTCGATGATTCTCAGAACTTCTGGAACTTGACTCCTGATTGGCCTGCCCATCAGTACACCGTCGGTGATCAAACAAAGATTCCAGAACCAATCACTGAGCTCACTGCTACCGAGCAAGGCCCCGTGGGTGTTCGAGCTGACGGAACATTGTGGAAGCGTCTCCTTGATCCACCCAAAGACTCACAAGACAGCGGTTCCTACGCGTGGAAGTCTTGGATCAAGCAGAATGGTGTCACACATCTTGGAGTTGCGTCTCCTGGTGTTCTTCTTGACTTGAATTTGCTTACCAGTACTCTCCTATCTCGTTACATCGAGACACAGACCGCGGTGGTCCCTTTGATGAACAAGATCCGAGCCTATGGCATGACCCATACTTTCTACCTCAAAACACTCAGCCAAGCAGCCCAGGACTATCAGAACGCCGATACCGATGCTAAGGCAGCTCTAGCCATCAAGAACGGCAAGTCCTATGTCGTACATGCAAAAACATGGGCCAAAATATTGGGTGTGGCTGCGAATCACGCGAAAGAACCTGTCAACATCATGACTGGCCAACTGACGAACGTCGAGGCACAGCTTGTGACACAGTTGAGTATCCTCAAAGATAAATTGACTGGGCTTCAAGCCTCTCTCAAGGCCGAGAAAGAATATCTATCCCAGCTTCAAGCTGCGTTCTGGGGATCAATCGCAGCGTTGTTGCTCTGTAAGTCTTTTGACCAAGAGACTCTGACGCTAAGACTGACTACAATTTAGCGGTTGCCGTCGCGCTGATCGGAGTGGCAACAATGAACCCTTGGATCATTGCTGGGGCTGGTGTATTATTCGTTGCTGGCTTGACGTGTGCAATCGTGTTCGGGACCAAGATGGGTCAAGCGGCGGCAGACGTGGCAAGCACGCAGGCACAAATCGATACAACGCAGACTGCGATAAACCAGCTGACCGATGTCGTCAACAACTTCCAGACCATAAGCGACCTGTACGGTGTCCTGAACACTTTCTTCGGTCGCATGAGTCTTGATGCCAGTGCCTTGGCCGATATGGACGACGCAACCGCCGAACAGCTAGGCTCCGACGTCTTGGACGACACATCGTCCATCGATGCGGCAGCAGCTATGACAGATCAGATGACTGCAGCTTGTGGGGTTTACCTGGATACTCTCAGCAAGCAGGGAATACACCTCCCATCGGATGACCTTGTCCACAGTCTCATGAGTGACACGAGTAACGCACACGCTCCAGCAGTCAAGCTGCACCTCAAAGCGCAGGCGTTGAATGGGTCGTTCCATCATACTCTACGTCAAGCACACACGTCATTGACCAATGGAGATATACCGACGTACTTGAAAACCATGGATCGAGTAGCAACTATCAACGAGAAGGCTATTGCGACTGATAAGTTGTCGGTAACTGCATCGGGACGCTGGTTCGACATGGCCGCATTGAGTAATTCTGGCTCCATCTGGTCAGGCTTCAGCAACACCATTGGTATCCAAGCAATGTCCTTGAGCGCGAACCCTCAAACCATCTCCCAATCTTCCACAGTCGATGGTGGACTTGACCAGGTCCGTCCCCTTGTTGTAGGATTTGTACAAGAGACTTTGCAGCTGGCAGAGACCTGCCAAGAATGGGCCGCTAAGTATCCAGAGGCTCCTAAGGGTGACGATGACGCTAGCGCCCAAGCCTATCAAGACAAGGCAGTGAACGCATGCCAAGCAGCACAGAGCAAGGCGAAGGACGCAAACAACTCGTTCAACGATTTCAACACAAGAGCACACGATTTCTACAACTCGTGTGAAGCGCAGATCAACATGTCCAACAGCACTATCAACATCGCGAGGGCAGGTGCTGCGTCCGAAATAGCGAATTTGTCTCCTCCGTTTTACATGATGCTGGATCCCACGGGCATTGCAGCCTCACAGTGGAGAAGGTCCCATGCAGACGATATCAACAATCGGCTGAATCAGACCGTCAGTAACCTGAGTACAGCCATTCAAAACCTGAGGCAACTCGAAAACAGCGGAACGAACTTCCAGGGCAACACCATGACTTGGAAGGTCATGGTTGAGACCGTCAGCGCCAGTCTATTCGACATCTTCAGCATGCTCACAGGTGTGGAAGGCCAGCTGATGGAAGATCCCAATCTCTACAAGCAGCTCATGAGCTTTGAATGGGCACAACTTGCTCAAGACGCCAAGACTACCCTGACCATCCTCGGAGTCCACAGTCCAGAAGGATCACTCATGGCCCTGACTAGCAACAAAAGCTCTGCTATGCACATGACAAGATTCGCTTCTTGTAAGCTGGCCCCAACTACGAAATCGAGCGACAATGCGAAGTTTGTCACAGCTCTTTCGTCCAACTCTACACTGGGAACAAAACTGTCTTCGCAGGCTGCGCAGTGTAACAACGCCTTCGATCAGTTGAACCAACTCCTGGCAATACCTGCCTTGGCCGATATCGTTGGTTACTGGGACGAGTCCAAGGTCGAAAAGGCAACTCTAAAGGAAGTCACCCAAAAACTCAAGAATGAGGTATGAAATAACCACAGCTCGCTCCTCCTTCGATCAACTTGGTGCTAACTCAATCTTCCTAGTACGTAAGTGTGATTTCGATGCAGTATGGAAGCGTCGAGAAACTGTACAGTCTGTCGATCCTTCAGGGCATCCGCGCAAAGAACGCGCGTGCTGGGAAACTCCCAATGAAGATCTTCGTCAACAATACCCTAGACTCGCTGCGTGCGGCGATGAAGGCCTCTCAAGCCGCCAACACCGTGTTCCAGGCAAACAACGCCGAATTCCAGAAAGTCGTCACTTTGATCCAGAACAACATTGATGAGATTGAGAAGCGTATCGCAGGATTGGACACACAAATCGACACTGCAGACAAGCAGCTCAGAGATAAGATCATCAATGAGATTGCAGATGTGGTCGCCATTGCATTCGCCACCGGCGCCCTCCTTATCTCCTTCGGTGTCATTGGACCAGGCACAGCTGCAGTCATGGGCCTTGGAGCCAAACTTGCCGCGAGCGCTGCCGTCATCGCAGCAAGCACGAAACTCGTCCTTGACAGTCTGAGTATCGACGACTTGATCAAATTCATCGCCGGGCTTAAGTCCACTAAATCCAAGCTGCAGGATTCTGTCGACGATCTCAAAAAGGTGCAGCCATTCTTCAGAGATATCGTCGAGGGTGTTGGCGCCATCACTGAGACTGTCGAGGACATGACTACTTCAGTCCAACACGTATACGATGATTTGACCCTGTGGCAGGTCATTGCTTTGACAGATGATGATGTCACTACGATTCAGAAGAGCTGGGATGAGTTGAGAGATGATTGTTTGATCTGGATGGATATGGTTCATGCGCAGAACATCAACCCAATGACGGCATCCCAGTTTCGTTGAAGTCCGATTGGACTTTGTCTTACGGCCCTCCTGATGGTACTTTGAGACTGCTATTCACTACTATCATTTAATCTCATTTATGGAGTTCTGCGACATTGTAGTTGGACTCAGGTTGTTTATCTATTTATGAACGAAGTTATACTTGATGCACAAATCCTTGACTTGTGCTTCGTATCCGAAACCCCTGGACGCGCAATCCATCCATCCGGGTTTCCTTGGCAAACATCTTTATCGCAACTTCCTCGAACAACCGCCGTCCTGAGGATGAATCCTGTCTTTCTGACATACAGCTTGTAGCTACAAGTCATCACATCTGCCTGATACGGCCATGGCCAGTCATCACACAAGACGCCCTTTCGGTTGAGGCTGGTATGACCGAAAGCATGGCGATGGTGAATAATGTCGACTTCGCCCTGGATCTGGGGGAAGAAACCGTACCCTCAGATCATCGTTTACCACAAGACAACATCTCAGCCGCCAGTCTGACCTTCACTCGCGACAAGAATGGCAAATACACTCTTTGTGAGCGATCGCGCATTCGAGGTATTCCACCACTGGGTATTGGCTTCCTTGACATCGCCAATTCGGGAGACTTCGCTGCCAATGTTTTCAATCATGTGCCTGTTCCCATCCACGCCATCGTCCTCATGGCTGTCGGAGCTACTGTCGCTCTGGGCATGTCCTTCTTCGCCCTCCGAGACCTCAGGCGCAGCTGGGAAAACATTAAACTCCTTAGAGGAGAGAGGATGCTGCTGAAAGCAATGGACCGCGACAAGGCAGCAGAGCTGGAACTCAACCACCGAGATCTGGGAACCGAAATCTTTGATCGTGCTGGTGTCGATATCGCCATGGGGTTTGGAGCCTTTCTCATCGCCATCGGCACTTACATGGCCATTGGAGGCGCCAATCGCAAAGTCTTCGTTGCGAGTAACTTGCTGTCCGGCTATGTGGGCAATGCTCTACCTGCCCTTTACGGTCTCTGTAATGTCGGATGGTCTGTCAATGTCTGGTTTCGCGCACACAAACAGATCGTCGCAGTATCCATACACCTCGAAGACAGCGTGCCGAGGAAGCTTCTTCTGCTTCGTGGTCGGAGGGTTCAGGAGCATGCGATTCTTACTGCTATCGTTTGTCTTGTCTCTGGCGCACTCTCTATGGTCACGCCTACACACTGGTGGCCATATCCTGTTCTTCTGGGCTGTGGTCTGGCATTCCTCTACAGTACTTGGGTATACAAGACTCAGATTGGATACGAGCGGCCTTTGCTCGCGAATGACATACCTCTGGATAGAGACTTCCTGACCCAAGAGATCTGCTTTCTGCAGTCAGTAGAGGGAACCCTACGTAAAAGCTCCAATGCTTGGCTTGCACTCCATCTGGAAGACCTGTCAATGTCTGATCTGTTGCAATTTGTCATTCGGTGCGATCTTCTCGAAAACTTCTCTTGCCAATTGCTGAACGAGTCATATGCCGTCAAAGCACATTTCGATGCCCTCTCAACGTCTACTACAACAGTCTCAGTACAGATGTTGTGGGGGCTCGATCAGCCAGGACAGATTGCTGAGGTCACCAGCTCTGCACGTTTTTGTCTAGAGCGATATGGGGTGAAGCAAGTCAATATCCGAAAACGATACTTGCTGGAAGCTCTTGGCTCTTGCTTGTTGCATCACACTGGGGATGACAAAAACGGATGAAGTGAAGTTGCGGCCGTACAATACTTTACGAGGATTAAGGATCTCTCAAGTAGGGTCTGATCGTCAATGACTCTAATGCCTCGTTCAAGCAGGGTCTGATCGTTCTTGACACTCATACCTCAATCAAGCTCGACCTTACCTGATCGGGGGTCTGCACATACGGTTCTTCCGCCCCGCACGGGGCACTTCGCACCGGAATGAGAATGTCGATCGTTGTTTCGCATCTCAGAAGCTCAGACAAGACTATCTTGTACCTGTCCAATGGTACCTTGCCATGTGCGCCGCTTGTCGTTCCTGCAACCCGTTATACAACGTTATAGTGGAGGAGAAATAAGATCGGTAGACAAGCGTGGGAATGGCGTCGCGCCGGGCCGACGCGAAGATCGTCGTCCACAACGTCGGGCCCCTCCTCCAAGATATTGGTCTGGCAGATCCCCCTGCTAATTGCTAAAACTCTTCAACATCTGCAGATCTCATTCATGCTTTGTCCTAGTATGGCTAGTCGCTATACCGTTCGAGTTGTGAGATCTGGGAACATGGCCAACACGAGCGCAAGTCCTGTGCATGGTGTCTCTACAGGTCTTTCATGCCCACCCTAGATCAACGACACTGCACACCCACTGACCTGGTTCTGGTAACAACGACTGGTCATCCCAATGTGACCGCTGGGATCTTGTTGCTTCATGAGCATCAGTTCCACCATCGTATATCTATTGTTGTGAAGATCTACTTCAACACTGGCATTGACACTACTCCTCGCTGTAAGTCGAAGATATAAAAGAAGGAGACGAACCCGCATCTCTTCTCATCATCAACTCCTCAAACCAACTTCCTCATCTACTCAGCTTCTACCTTTCTCACAAACTACTCTCACAACCAATTCTCCAACATGCACTTCTCTTCGCTCTTCACCCCCGTCGTGGCCCTCCTCGCCACCACCGTCTCGGCCAGCCCCATCGAGAAGCGTGCAGTCACCGCCGACCAAATGGTTACCACCATCAACGAGATCGCCCAGCAGTCCAAGGCCCTCACCACCGTCGCCAACAAGATCAACCCCATGAACGGCGTTCCTCTTCTCGGCCCCAGCTCCGGCAGTGGCAGCACCAACTTCAACGATGTCATCTCTGGCTTCCAGGGTATCATTCAGACTGGCACCACTGCCATCCAAAACATGGATGGCACTGCTCCCTACACCGACGCTGCTGCTGAGCAGAAGGTTTGCGATGCTTTCGCCAACGTAAGTCTCCCTAGAGCGCCGACTGTCATTCCTTGATCTGACACTGTGTAGTTTGTCGTTGTCCATCAGAACCTGCTCAATGTTGTCATTGGCAAGTCCGGTCTTCTGCAGGGCATCTTCCTCGGCCCTGTTGCCGCTGTCCTCCGCTCGCTCGAGGGAGTTGTCGACGTAAGTGTTCACTCAAAGCCTCGATATGATCAATCATGAAGCTGACGACGAATTTACAGACTCTTGCTTTCGGTATCATTGATTCTGTTCCCGTCTGCGCCGACAAGGCTACCTCGCAGAAGAGCTCTTTGGATGACACTCTTGGCAAGGCTATCTGTGCTTACACTCCTGCTGGTACTCTTGGTCTCAATCTGTTCTGCTAAATTACGAAGTTCAAAGAATTTCAGCTGGCGGAAGTGGTCCATTAATGAGAGAGGAGAGGACATGATTAGTATTGAGACAGTGTATCGTAATTGAATGTAATTACTCAGTTTTAATGTGCTACACTTACCTATCGTATATATAGACGTAGGTACGATTGTCTAGATATGATTCCGGGCAGTGATATGGGCAGTGCAGGCAGCAACAAAGCCCTGCTCATCTGACATGAATTTGGGAGCGGACTGACAAATTAGAAAGGTGGCTCTCTTCCACCATAGTTTCACCCCAGGAAATTCTTCGTTGCGAACATCTCTCGACTTTAATCACGCGGCAACGAAGGATTAATCCATAGCTTATGATCTTCTATTCTTCTCGATTGTTCCCTGTAGTATCTCGTAGACCTTCTACATAAATCTTTAGTTGTCTATCAGGACCTGTTCTCGCCTTCGATAGTGTATCTACCGTGGAATGAAAAGGACAGGGTTTACCTGCTAGCAACTCAACTTGGCCTTCGAAGCCAAGACTTTTCGCTATTCGGATGAGGAGCATAGTAGAATGCGAGGATCCGAGTATTGTATACAGAACATCTCTTCTCGGGTGGATCGCTCTCGACAGTGTGGTGTATTCATATAGAGGACAGACGCAAAGATGATGTAGGAGAGGGGAGCAGATGCGAAGTTTGACGGTGCGACGCTCAAAATGACGTGAGAGATGTGACGGTATATGACTTTTGGCCAGTCAGAAGCAGTCGAATGCCTATCATTGGAGAGACCCCAAGACCTGTTTCATCAAATCCCAATCATCTCGCACTTTGATCTGAACAAGATATACCAATGGCCAATGCAGCTTCCATAGCCTACAATGTAGCAAGTTTCACCTGCGCTCTCTTTGTTCTCGAAGCCGGCGCCGACAAATTTATCGATCATACCGCTATCGTCGCTCAACGCACAGAATCTGTCATTGGACTTCTCACCGCGGGCGCAGAATGGGAGGAGCTGGCTGTTGTCGTCGTGTGCATCTTGCGCAATCGCCCCTCTCTTGCCGTGGGAAATATCATCGGCTCGGGCATCTCGAATATTCTAGGCGCATTTTCTCTCGGTCTGGTTTTCGGCGGCGGTGGGGAAGTTGTGGTGTTTGATGCCAGTGCTAGAGTTTATACTCTGGTTATGCTGATGGTGACTGGTCTGGTTGTCGCAATGCAAGTGTTCGACTCAGCAGCGGCTTGGAGGATTTTCGGCGCCATACTGATTGCGATCTTTGTTCTCTATGTTGGGTCTGTCGCGTATCTGATTTTCAATGGTCGCTTGACTGCACCCGAATCGGACAGTGACAGTGATAGTGACAGCGATAGCGACAGCGATGAGGAAAGCGATCACAACGATGTCACGAGCATTCAAGTCGATTCAACAACTCCTCTCCTACTACCAGATGAAACTCTCTCTGCACCAGGTCACAAACACAGCATCACCTACCATATATCCATCCTACTACTAGGTTTCCTGGCAGTCCTTCTCAGCAGCTTTGTCCTATCCACTGCTTCCTCATTAATCGCTGAAGAAAGCGGCATCTCGGAAGTCCTCTTCGGCGTCGTCTTCCTCTCCATCGCAACAACGCTACCGGAAAAATTCATCGCCGTCATGAGTGGAAGACGCAATCGAATGGGTATTTTGGTTGCGAATACTGTTGGGAGTAACATCTTCTTGCTCACTTTGTGCTTGGGAGTCTTGTGGGTTAGTACAGATGGGAAGTTTGATAGGGGTGACATCAATTTCGTGGAGATGGCTGTGCTTTTGGGTTCGTCAGTGTTTATGACATGGGTTGTTTGGTTTGGAGCGAAGTGGAATCGTCTTGCGGGTGTGGTGATGCTTTTGGGGTATGCTGCGTTTTTGGTCCTGGAATTCACTACTATCGGACATGCTTGACGCGCATTGATCGACTTGAGGTAGCCAGTCAATGATCAGTTCTGTTTCCTCGTTGGAGGAATCGTCTGCTCATATGTGCCTCTACTCGCAGCATGGTCCAGGCCTGGCTCGTTTGACCACGATATATGTCAGTCGGGTGAGATATTTTGACCAGACTGCGGAGCTCCATCGGGTTCCTTCGGTCTTTCGCCAAACGCGAACAACATCGTCGACTCGACTACCTGTTAGCGTTTGCCCGCCATGTCCAATCCGCGCTTCCAGTCCATAGCTCGCGGTTCACGTGGAGTACCCTCAAGAACTGGCTGATGAGCTGCGACCACGCGAGCATCTGGAAAGTGTATCGAAGGTCTCTTGTTGAGATTGTCGCGCGATATTCAGCTTCAAAACTCGTCCGCTCTTGCCCGGGTGCCAAGGTCTTCCTACATACCCTCGCGGCGACCATGAGTCGTGTTCATCCAACTCAAGTACCCTTGAATGTCGCGATATAGACTGTATCGAATGCTTCAAAAGATCTAGCGTCAGTCAGTTAGCTTCTTCGACCAGCTTGACTACCTAGTCTCGATATCTCGGTTGATCATCCTCACATGAGATGGCTGCGATATGAATCCCGTCGGCTGTTTTGTTCATCTGGACGCCACCAGAGTCACGGCCAAGACTGATTCTCGTGAAGCGAAACCCAGACATAGCGGTTTGGCAAGTGGTCTCGAAACTGTTGTGAGATGCCCAGCATTCTCAGCAGTTGACCCCCTGTAGGTGAAAAGTTTGTTTCTCGTAACTGCTGCGAATAAATACCGGATGGGTTCCCCTTATCAATCTGATCTTTCTTGATCTGATCTGATAACTCTTGTTCACTCTACGCCTTTGTCCTTGAGACGTCTGCAGAGATGGGCTTTCTTAGCAGTAAGTTTTGACCCTCGATCCATGCCAAGTTATACCTTTCTGACCTCAAAAACAGAAGATGAGTCTCGTCCGAAGAGGACCGAGGCCGAGAAGAAGCTTGTAAGGAAACTCGGTTCGTGGTCTTGATCCCATGCAAGTTGTAATCAACTCTGATCGCTTTCTAGACTTCTTTCTCATGGTACACACAATCAGCCACGTCTCCATGTGACCGATAACTGACTTCTGTCCAGACCTACTGCTGTGCCTGTTACTTCTTCAACTACCTCGACCGTCAATCGTTCGCCAATGCATACGTCTCTGGCCTTCGTGAAGACTTGGGTCTTGTCGCCAATGAGTACAGTATTTTGCTGTCTATGTTCACCGCAGGCAGTGTTGTCGCTCACATCCCCCACGCTTTGGCTATTCAGAAAGTCGCACCTCGTATCTGGCTTCCTCTCATGTTGATCTTGTGGTCGGGCGTCACAATGTGTCTTGCTGCATGCAAAAGCTTTGAAGGCTTGTGTGCAACTCGCTTCTTCCAGGGTTTTCTCGAAGCAAGTGTGTATGGTGGCAGCATGTACGTCTTTGGCTCGTGGTACACTCCATCCGAACTCTCCAAGCGGGCTGCGATCTTTACCGCTGTCGGACAGGTTGGCAGTCTGTTCTCTGGCCTCATGATGACTGCCATGAACAAGTCTCTCCATGGCAGTGCTGGCCTTACAGGATACCAGTGGGTCTTCATCATCAATGGCTTGATGGGCATTCCCTTCGGTGTCTTTGGGTTCTTCTTCTTCCCTGATCTACCTGAAACTACCAAAGCTTCCTATCTCACCAAGGAGGAAGTTCAGATTGCGCACGACAGACTTGGACCCAGGAAGGAGAACAGCCATAGCATCCACTGGAGAACTCTGATTGGTAGAGTGCTCAAGACGCCACACATCTATCTCTTGGCCTCCTTGTCCGTCATCTCAGGCATGCTCGAGGCTTTTGCTTTCCAAGGTATGTTGTTGCTTTGGATGAAGTACAACAAGAAGAGATTCAGCCAGACTGCCATCACCACGTACCCTCTTGGCATCCAATCGGTCGCAATTGTGTCTCAGATCGGTGCTGGTATGTTCATCGACAGGACTGGCCAAAGAGTTCCCATGGTCGTTTTCGCTGCTGCGGTCCAACTTGTCACCGCCATTCTGCTCCTGCAGCCTCGTCTCTCTGATGGTGGTGTCTTTGCTGCACACTATCTCAGTGGTACTTCGTTCATCGTCAATCCCGTCATGTACGGTTGGGCCAATTCTATCCTCCAGCGCACTGGAGACGATGCTGCTCGATCGGTGATTCTGTACACCATGTCTATGAGTGGTCAGCTTTTGTACACCTGGTGGGGTATCGTCATGTACCCTGCCACTGACGTACCGTACTGGAAGAAGGGATCAATTGCTATGGTTGTTGTATGTTTTGCTTATGTTGCAATTGGTTTCGGTGTCAAAAAGGTACGTGCCTTGCTGCTTATGAGTTGTACTCGGCTGATGTGTTTCTAGCTTGATGATAAGACGAGACCGATCAGATCGGACATTAGTGACGACGAGCCCGTCGAGGAAGTCGTGGTGGAACAGCAAATGACGAAAATGAATTGAAGCATGCGATGAGAAGGCTGAGTGCTTCGGGTTTCTATCGTTCGAGCTTTGCATAAGATTTCGCGGAAGAACAATTTGTTTTCCAAACACCATCAACAAAATGATATCGATTAACGAGTATCAGGACTCCTAGCTCGTGTCCTTCAGCGACTCAAGATCCAGTCAAATAGTGTGTACGTTCATCTGCAATCTTGAGAAACTGCTTGGTTGTGCGCCTGCTCGACTGCCTACGTGTCGTTCTGGAGATTTGCGTAGTGGAGGTCTGTGTGGTGGTGCTTCCTCCTAAAAGACGTGCGCGTTGTAGTTTGGCAGAGCAATCTGCTTCCAAATTCTTGTACGAGCGAGCAAAAAAAACTCACGTTTCGGCAGGGATGCTCACTTGGCTGCTTGGTACAACGGGATGCCGAGAGAGATCTACAAAATAACAAAAGGAGGGGGAAGGATCATGACGTAGGGTCACAATATCCTTAACTCAAAAGTGCCTTCTCATGTTCTTGCTTTCTGCATTTTCACAAGCATACCTATCGCTTAGATATGATGTTAAACACTTTGCATGTATTCATAGCTCTGCTTGGGGTGGTCTCTGCTCAGTCGTGTCAACTCTCGCCATCAGGAAAAATCAAGCCTTCGGTGGCGTCCGGATACAAATGGCAGGTGGTGGCTACAGGACTTGCCCGTCCGCGAGGCCTGGCTTTCGATGATATGGGCAGGCTGCTTGTCGTTGAGTCTGGATCAGGCAGTCTGTCCGCACATACCTTGGCCGAAGACGGCGGAGGCTGTGTGGTAGTCGCCTCATCAAAAACTGTGGTAGAAGGCATGAGTGTAAGTTCTGCAACGAAAGAGATATGGTCATATACTGATATAGCTCAGTTGAATCATGGCATTGCTTTTGATAGCCAACAAAGAATGCTCTATGCCTCCAATACCAACGAAACGTACGGCTGGCAATATGATTCAGCTGTCATCTCCGTCTCAAACCAGCAGACGTTGGTGAGCAATATGTCTGGAACAGATCACAGCACTCGTACGCTCTTATTGGCACAACATGCTCCGGGTATGATGGTCGTCAGTTTTGGTAGTTTGAGCAACCTTGACCTCTCTGCGACAAATGTGGACTCTGGAACTGCGTCTGTAAAGGCCTTCAATTTGACCAATTTTACCAGCACATACACTTACCAGACTGACGGAGTGCTTCTGGGCTGGGGTCTACGGAATGAAGTCGGTCTGGCCGAGCATCCCGTTACTGGTGGCATCTGGGGTGTCGAAAACTCCGCTGACCAAGTGACTCGCTACAATGTAGATGTGCACGCTACCAATCCCGGCGAGGAGCTCAATTTTCTGGGCTATCTGAACGGAACCGCCTCCGACAATGCAGCCTCGAACTTCGGCTACCCTTGGTGTCTTTCAGCGTGGGACCCCACAGTCCTGCCCCAGAACGGAAGCATCAAGGTTGGCACGCAGTTCGCCATCGATCCGACTGCTGCGCTTGACAACCAGAATAAAACCGATGCTTTCTGTGCAGATCAGACGCAGAGTAGGCTGGTCTTTGATTCTCACATGGCTCCTCTGGACATCAAATTCAACGATACAGGCAGACAAGCCTGGATCACGTTCCATGGTAGCTGGAATAGTCCCAATCCAGTTGGTTATAAGTTGTCCTTAGTCAACTTTACGGATGCCGGTGAACCAGTGGACCAACTCACAAGCAAGACAGCAGCCACCGACATATTTGGGAACGAAGATGATTCAGTCTGTCCTGGCGACTGTTTCCGTCCTGTTGCGATGGCACTTGACAGTCAAGGCCGGATATTCCTATCATCCGACGCGACAGGTGAGATTTATCTCGTTACCAGGGACGAGGCTGCTGTAGGCACACCGACCGGTCAAATCAATGGCTCTACTACAGCATCGCCAAGTGCATCTGCGACATCGAGCTCAGCTAGGAACTTGTCTAGCTCATCCTCCATCCTCTGCATGTTTGGTTTACTTCTTACACTAGCGTTCCTTTGATTGTCATCTAGTTTCGGTTTCGTGGAAGGTTTCACAAGTGGTGAGCTCCACGCTAATGGACACGATGCCAGAATGGTAGCGATTCGATGCTTGCTACTTCGTATCTGTCTCTAGAGTATAAGAGATCGCAGACACAAGGACACATGAACTGCCTTAGCATTCAATTCGGAGCACATACTGTTAAGACTTCCCAACCCCCAGATATAACCCTTGTCTCATCTGCTTTCGCAACCGTTCAGCTGAGGTGAAATTGTCCCACAACGCAGCATTAAATTCTGGTCATGACTCGGAGTAGCTGTCAAAAGCTGTATGGACGTTTTTCATTTCGGTAGCGTCAACGGTTATTCTCGACGCGCTGTGGAACTTTCAGCCGCTCGTCTTGCGGGTCGCGCACATACACTGTGCATCTATATCCAATGCCTGGCCAATACCTCGACTCCTAGAGGCATTGTCGCTAAGACGCCTGTCGCTACTACATTCGCAAAGCTGGGGGTCCAAGTACATGAGACGCTGCTCCGGACTTTCGGAACGGCTTGACGCTCTGCACTTCCATCTAACAGCAGCTGAATAACGGCTCTCTCGCTCAAGTCCGTAGGATCGTGGATCTCGCAGGCCGCAGCATCAATATTTATGGCGCGCTCAAGACAACGTCTGCTAGAATGTAATCATAGAGAACGTCTCTCCTCTGTCAAGTTGTCACTTGCATGACCCACAACATATAAGTCGACATCGTTAGCCTTTTCCTCGAGCCTGGAATCGCTCCTATCATTTCACCAAACATCGAACTCGCAACATGGGCGCAACATTGTCTTCACCACAACTTGACGGTGGTATGGTTCCCGCCCCAGGACCCGACGCACCTGGCCCTTTCACTTCTGCTTTTTATGTTGCTGCCTCGGACACCAATTCTCTAGGTTTCACAGCAGACATGCAATTTGGCCGGGGTATAATGGCCCAGTATACTGATACTGCGAGTCTCGTACAGACCGTAACATGCTCTGCATTGTTTGACTCCACTCAACGTGATGATGAGGGGCCGCTGCCGGACCAATCATTGGGAAGCCTTTTGTGTCCAATTGCGAACACACAGATTGGCACAGGACCCGTGATCTTCAGTATCGGTGGCATTTTTTATCCTGACGTCACATCCGCTATCTACGTCGGTTCAACAACTGCCACAGTCTATGAGGAAGCGGCAACGATGACTCTAATCGTACCCGGTCAGACTACGTACTTGGCGACTGAGACTGCGACAATCTTCGATACTACGCAGACTGTCCAAGTTACGACAACACTTACAGGGAGACTGTCCGCTACAAACTGCCCAGATCTTCCAATTCCATCCCCAATAACATTTTCGACGTCGAAGAAGACTTCCGCCTCGACCACCAGCACATCAAAGAGCTTCGTGGTGTCTAGGGGTCCATCATCATCATCTTCGTCTTCATCACTCTTGCGCTCCTCCATGAGTTCCCGTAGATCATCATTAAGTATCTCAAGGTCCTCATGGCCCACCAAGATGAGTAGCTCGTCGTCTTTGATGACGGGCAGAAGCTCTTCAAAAGCGAGTTCTTCTTTGGAAACATCTTCCCTGAAGCCCGCCACATCAAAACCAAGCTCAACAGGGAAATTAAGCTCGACTCCTAAGCCGATCTCATCTATGTCATCCTCCAAATCAGCAACTCTGGTCAAGACATCATCGGCATCCCGGAAAATCAGCAGTACCAGCCTCAAGACTAGCACTTCCAAGACGTCCTCAAGATCCACAGGTATCAAGACGACTTCAAGAGTATCAAGCTCTTCAAACACTGTGCAGTCGCCTACGTCTAAGAAGTCGTCTCCATCACCAGTCTGCAGTACTGGAGCTGATCTGAAGTCCTTGTCGAGCTATCCTGTCGTTGCGAGCCGTCTTTGTCAGGAGATTGCAAGCACTGAACAAATTTTCCCAAGCTCTATTTCAGTGTTGCCTGCTTCAAGGTTATCTAGTGCCTGCTCCTGCTTCAGGAAAGCTTCATCAACAGGACTAAGCATTCCGACTAAAGCCCTGCTGGTAGAGAGATCGGATCCAGCGACAGCCAGCTCTGAATCGTTCTCGGCAACAACCCCTTCTGACTCGAGCCTGGTAGATCCTGCACCGACAACATCGTCCTCAACAGCTGATGTCGTAACGTCCATCTCTGGATACGGGCCACCGACTATATATTCTGTTTCTACTACTACGTTGTACTCTCATACGCAATTTTCTAACAGGTACGTATTCTCTCATCATATGGCTATCGGCAAATCTGACGCTGAACAGGACTGCTGACCCGATTATCGTGCCGACAACTACCACCACAGTCAGAAAAGGCACCACTACTGTTACAAGCAATTCGACTGTGACAATCGACCAGCGCACATTACCTACAGCCTGTCTGTCTAGGTCCGGGCTAGCCACGGTTTCTCTGTTGCCGCGGTCGTCGACTTGTACCAATCTGAAACTTCATACTGCATTGCTTTGGGTGATGATGAAGAACCCCTTCGACTTCTGCGCTTACTATCTGACTGCCAACCGAAATACTTCACCATTAGCAGAAATGAGTGCTGGTGTCATGGAGGAGACCTGCAATTGTCTTATCACCCATAAGACTGCACCTCTCCCTGTTTTCAAAGTCGGACCTTCTTACTCACCACAGCCCAGACAGAGGTGCAATCAGTCAGTAGCGTCGCTGATCAAGGGAAAGTACAAGGAGTCGCAGACGTTCTGTAAGTACTACACAAGTACTTCGCGAAGCATCTCACCATTCTTGATTTTGAAGCCTGTGGACTTGTTCGCGGGGTGCAGTTGCCTCGAGCCCTAGAACCATCATGGCCTCACAATATCTTGAAGCGGATTCGACCAGGCAATCTGAACAGTGTTTTGATCTCTGTATAAGTTTCATTACACCGTCACAGTACTGTATACCTGCGGCAAGCATATTTCAGTGTCTTCCATGCTCTAAGAGTTTACCAAAATGGTTGGCCTTCAGGAGTCTACTAAAGCCACGGCTGTTGACCTCAGAAGCCTGACGCGGTGGCAAGTGCTAGTGTCCAACTTTCTCGAGCGCACCAATTCGAGGTTTCGTGTCGCCTTACTGACAGCCACTCCGAGAGAGTATAGCACTGAGCTTTCGAACATTCTTGATGCTATGGTGTCATTCGCGCCGGACGCCAGATCAACACCGCAGCGATTACAGGATGTTATAGAGGAGTATATGTTTCGATTTACTATGGAACATTGACACCAATAAGTGGCTAGAGAAAAGACCATGTCAGTACTTCTGAAACGACACCACTTCAAGGCGACGACGCGGATTTGAAAATCTCTTCTGTGTCTCCGAAGCTCGACCCAAACGTCGCACTCGACGCAGGTCACCCGCTGACAAAAGTTCCACCCCCAAGATGGGCGACGGATAATAAAGGTTTCGGTTGTTGGGAGGATTGTGGTTTTATCTTGCCATTCATATGCATCTTGAGAATGATTATCTTACTCACTGAGCCTGGTACTCTCGAATAGCTGATGTCAAAACCCACCTGCTCCAAATTCTTCAGGGTGGTAAAAGGTTTTCAGCCTTCTATCTTCTGGTTACATCTGGCGACATGCATAATGGTCTGATGAGAAATCTTGTCATGTTGAATTGATGAAGCAAAGCTGTTCGGAAAGTGGTGCAAACACATTTTGAATTGAGTAAGCATAGCTGCACTAGACTATATGCTAAACACTGTAAGGACTGTGGACAAATAGCAGGTGACAAAACGATAATCTTGTCATCCTGGAAATTTTGTGGAGAGAAGAAAGAAAGCGCTTTATGCAGGCTGGCATTGAGAGTAGTACTGGTTCAGCACGACACATTTGGTACCAGAGACACAGGTTCCGGATGGAGTTCCTTGGCCGCCGCACTGGCCCCAGACTGCAACAGAACCACTGCTAGATCCGCCGGCGGGAACAGTGGTGCTGCTGGGGAGGGCAGTAGACACGGGAGCTTTGGAAGGGGTCGCGGTGACAGACCCAGAAGCAGAACCAGAGCCAGAACCGGTATCAGCGCTGCTTCCTTCTGTAGATGAAAATGTCAGCCAAGCCTCTTTCGGTCAATTCGGACAGGAATGCTTACACGAACCAGAGACAGTGACGCTGGCACTGCCAGTGCCGCCAAAGGCCTCGGTGGCAAAGACCTGGTAGTTGTAGTCACCGGCCTTGAAGCCGTGCTGGGACCAAGCGTTGAAGTGGTTGGCCATGTTGACAGTACCAGAGGTGCGCTTGCTCTGGCGGACGGAGAAGAACTGGCCAAAGGTCTTGGTTCCGGAAATGGAGGGTTGGTTGACCTGGGTGTGGGTGCAGATCTTGTAGGAAGAGCCGTCGCTGGTCAAGCTGCCGACCTGGGTGCCGGTGGAGCAAGGGTCGTAGCTGTAGTCCTCGACGACGTAGTACTCTTGACATCCCATCAGCGTTTTGCTATCGCTGAGGGTCGTGGATTGATCAACTTACCGGTCAAAGGGTTGTTCAACCAACCGTAGACGGCGTAGTAGGAGCTTCCGCTGGTCTGGTAGCTACCCTTGAAGGTAATCTGTCTGCAAAGGGTGTGAGTCAAAGCCGAGCCTCAAGTAGACTCCGACCAGCGCTGACCTAGAAGAGCCCTTGGTCCAGCCAAGGCCAACGACGAAATCACCAGGGTTGTTCCAGCTGGCAGAGTAGGTGCCAGCACCCTGGTTGTACTTGAAGTTGGCCAAGTTGCCGTTGTAGTTCTGGACATAGTTGATGGGAGTGGCGCGCTTCTCCAAACCAGCAACCTCAGTCTCGGCGACTGGGGCAGCCATGGCAATGCCAGCAAGGGCGGCGATAGCGGTGGTGAACTTCATGGTGATGAATAGAAAGGTGAAATGAGTGGTGTGCTAGTGTGGAAGGCCTGCTTGCTTGATGGAATGGATCAATCATTGAAGAGCGGACGCACTTCTTATATACACAAAGGTCGAGAACATCCCCTGTTTAGGCTAATGCCGATGCAGTGCAAGCAACATGGTTTAAGTTCGGTATTGATGAGCTTGAGCATTCTTCCAGAGGGAACACCTCATCAGTAGCTGGAAGTCGTAAGCGATGATCGCCGCAGCCGCCATGAAACACGCCAGTTCGTCTGAGATTCTAGCCACATGCTCGACCAGCAGACTAAACGTAGTAGATGGCGAAGGCAAAAATGACTGCATAGCTTGGTGGTACATTTGCCTCCAGCACGAGATGATGTACAGATGTGTGGTCGTTGATCAATCTATCCGAATCCGCCATAAGCAGGGTGATGAGTGGCTCTGTCAACCTGGATGGGGCCAGAGGAATCGAAGCTGTTGCGTGCAGTTACGATAGGGTGACAAGACAAGCTTCGGACCGAAGACGGCTGCTGCTCGGGAACCTGAAACTTCGCTAAACTCCAAACCAACACGCAATCTATGAAGAGCAGTCTCCACGTCGATCACGAACAATTGGCCTAGAATTGATTGGTGTGTTCCTACAACCTTGGTACAAACTTGGTTCCGCTTGAAATAGGCCATCACCTGGCTCGGTTGGATGGATTATGAAGGTCGAACTACAATATATTCATAGTACAGTGTTGCACACCACGGACTCACGTTCAAGACATGCAAATAGGTCTACTAAAAGCTTGACGATAGTGACAAGCATTTTCCCCTCAAAGGCCAAGCACAATATATTGGTAGGGATGAGCAAAGCGATTCAAGCTACGGATACACAGTCACGTCAAATGTACGCAAACCAAGTTTCACTGGGGAAGCGAGATTTGCTCTGCAGCCAGGAATCCTATGGATACTCCCCACAAATTTATTTAAAGCCATCTTTATAAGAAACGTAAGGACTGCAGGCCCTTGCTTATTTACTTAATACGGTCGGGAACGGCCGAGATTTGAGTGGGTGATCCAAACAAGCAATTTGAAGTACGTACTATAGGTGATGCAGAAAACCCATTGTTAAACTACTGAGACTGCTCTATCCATTAGACTTTTGCTCTGCACTGGGAGTACAAACCGGAAACCACGGTATTTGGTTTTGGTGTTAGCTGGAGTTGATGAAGTCAGGTACTCCTGCGGCTGGGATGTCGCAACTTCGAAGCTCAGGTTTACCCGATCAATCTTGCATATGGAAGAGCCTGGATTATACTTGGGATCTTTGTTCCTACTATTCATCGTCGTCGTCACTATCGCCCATGACAACACCCAGTACCATGAATCTCTCGTCTCCGATGTCTTTTGTAATTGCTTGAGGCTCAATCGACTTTTGTCTCTTGTTAGCCACTGTCTTAAGCGTGCCTTCACGCTGCCTCTTGCTTCTCTTGATTTTGTGTGCTGCTTTAGTGGCTGCTCTGATGGCTTTACTACAGGTCGCCTTAGTGGTTTGTCAGAGGCTGATCAGTGAATCCATAGCCTAGCAATCCTTGTACATATTCGTTCAATGCCTAGTAAACGAGTTCTTGTTCTTCATGGACGAAAGCCTTATTGCTTGAGATATCTGCCAACAACTCAACGGTATATGCAACGGTTTTTGGTACCTGAGGGATATCTTCGAATTGGGCCTGAGCCTGTCCGTCATCGAAAGTCAAGTCTACATCTTCGTCCATAGCTCCTTCAGTCTTGGTATCAGAGGCTCTGCGACTGTTTTGCAGATGACGCTGATGTATAACAGACTGCTAACTCAAAGTACTGCGCTAGATTCGCCAGCCCGCCAGCGGCACTGGGTCTAATGATTTCGCAACGGCACAAGGAATTACGCAAACACAGCTATATGCTTGGAACCCAGCCTTGGGAGTCAACGGCGCGAATTGCACTCTACGCTGAAGAGAACTACTATATGGTAGTTGCTGTTCGGATGAGTGGTAGCGAATCAAATGATGAAAAGAAAGCTGACACGAGACAAACTGGCATCGCGGCCAGTTGTATTAAGTACGCCACACCTATTGGCGTTGGATACAATGATTCTGCGACACAGCAAGGTGTAACGCAAGCGCAGTGGCATACCTCCAAGCCAGTGCTAGGTACAATTGGAGTGAGTTGTGGAATCGCGTTCTGGAGGCGAGACCATCCGTGCGTGGAAGTTGGTGGCTAGGCAAAGGAATCACAACGGAAACTCACGGATCTTGAATCTCCAGGGATGCTGTCATGCTTCCCACCGATATCGATACTGGAAAAACAGGGCATGGATCCCGGCTTACTCCACCAACTTGGCCTCCAAGGTGGCCTCCTTCCAAGCTGTTGAACCTGATTTCAAGCACCATAAATATCATCCTGATGTTCCTCATCCCATGCCAACAATGCCTTCTTACACTCCTTTCTCCTGAACTTGTGTGGCCATCCATGATCCCTGATGATCTTTTGCAACTGCCCATGATTCTCAGCATTCATCTCCTCATCCCACACTTTTTCCGACGACGCAACCCAATCCAAGTTCTCAAATTTCTCCCTCCACTCGGTCAACAGCTCTCCCAGCAATCTCGTCTCGCCGCATAAATTACGCCATGCGCGCGGATCCTCATCTTCATAATCGACTCTTGGCTCCATGCTATCGTTGTGTGCCCACTCTGTCACCGTACCTGCCAAAGATTAGCGTGGTTCGAGTCTACTTGTTGGGACAAATCACCATCAGTGGTATCAAGCAACCACCAGGAACCTGAATCTCGATCCTGGCTCATGGTAAGCGGCACCACCCAGCTCTTGATCTTCTCCTCGTCATCCTCGTACTGATCTGGACTCAACCTCTCCGCCGCATCGCCATCCAGCGGTTCTGTGAATGGCGCGGCCGAGTAGTCAATCAAGAAGGTCTCAAAGGCAATCGCGTATCCGTTTGGCAAGTCAGGATTTCGCAGATACGGGAGGTGTTTGAGAAGCGCAACCACCGTGTCGTTCTTGCCTAGTGGTGCGAAGTTGGTTTCATTGATGTTGGGCCAGCCAGCAGCTGATGGAGAGACAATATCGGATGCTTCTATGTATGGCAATCTGCTGAGGGCGTGGAAGTAAACTGACAGAGCTGTCTGGATGGCTTCGGGCTCGTAGAACAGAACTCTGTCGCCGAAACGGGGATCGGGTAGGTTGGGGGTCGCCATGGTACGTGATGATACGAAAGAAAGAAGGTTGACGCCTTAGTAGCGAAGGTCGACCAGTTGTTGCGCAATGATGTAGCCGAGCCGTCTGATCTACATGCTCGGAACGAGCTGATTGGCACACATTCGCACTGTTCAACCGGCCTTGTACACTATTTATACGTTCAATCTCTCATGCCGGATATCCTGTTTCTCACGACCATTCTATAAGCAATCTTCTCATTGTACAGGTACTGCCCCCTCTAGGAGATGCTCTTCAAGATGGCGCTGATTTGGACATAACACTATGTCGTACGTAACACGGCCAATCTTGTGCGTTTGACCTAATTTTCCCTGTCTCCCTCTTGATTTGAGACTATTAGACACCTTGCCAAATTTCTGAGCACGTTGTTCTAAATACCTTCAGTTAGCAGTAATGCAAGAGCAACGTGTACCATGTAATTGAGTCTCGTCGGGCAGCTGGTGACGTTGTACCCAGCCTGGATGCTATTAGCTTCTTTCTTGTTCGTCGCATCATATCATGTGTCACCTAGCTGACCTTGTACAATCTCCCTTGACATCGAAAACAGGCTTGAAGGCAGCTGAATGTGATTGCATCTGTATGACCCCGTCGTTCGTAGCTGTATACTTGTCCATTTTGTCTATAACAAAAAGTCCAACGCTAACTGGTTGAACTTTTCGGAGTCTTCCCAGTAACACCAGTGGCCTCCCCATTCGATGACAATGCCCTGCGCTCGAGAGACTTGTGCTTTGGAGTTCGCAAGAGAAACCGCTGCCAATGGTCCATTGGCAGGAAAGCATCCACTCCTGTTGGTGGCGACAACAAGCACATTAGTCTTATTCTCTGCCCTTCCCCCAAAGTTTTCTACAATGCTGTGTCGCCAATCGAGTGCAGTGTGATCACCCATCAAGTCGCCATACCATTCTGCATCGCCCTGCCTTGCGATGTCCAGAAAGAATTGCTCGTCGGCATTTCTGACTTCGTCGCTTATGAATTCGCCGTCGACGGGATGACTTCTGTAACCCAAACAGCCTGCGATCGTGCCTTTGTACACACTGTCAGGATCATACTTCAGCGTCGCCTTCAGATTCGCTACAGCAGCTGCAGAATTCATGCCGCGATTCCCTTCTGCACTTCCCCAGCTCCCATCACTCGCGTAGTTCTGCATCGGCGCTTGGTCGACCCAGATCATGTGCGAGAAGACTTTGCTGCTGAACAACTCTGCATAGGACCACAGAATCGAGCAGCCGAGACTCCCAGCAATGCATCTGACGGTACCCGGTTCGGAGATCTTCAGATGGCTCAGAAGGTTGTGTAGGTCCATTGCCAGGCGGAAGACATGGAACCCATGCGAAGGCTTGTCAGAAGCGCCATGGCCTCTCAAGTCAGGTGCGATGACACGGTATCGTTTTGACAGCGCAGGGATGTTACGTTGGAAGACTTTAGATGAGCCAGTAAAACCGTGCAGCTACATGTCTTTACGTGAGACCTAAGGATGTGACGACCGAGTGCTAGATCACTTACGAGGATTAATACAGATTGCGACTTCGTGCCGATGTCTTGGTAGGCGATCTGACAGCCATCGTTCGTCTTGAAGAATTCCATGAGTGTTGAAGAGTCAGCAGGGCAAGAAGCAATGTTGCGGTCAGTACATCCGGAAAACGTCGCAAGACCGTTTTGGCATGGTGTTTTGCGCTCACCGACGCGTCTTTCATCTCAGCCAAGCCCACCCCCGCTTTAATTAGTAAACGAAATTACATTACGTAACCCCAGACCAAATTGCAACGGGGTATCATGATTTTGATGGGGAACATTCAGTCTCGAATAAAGCTTTTCGAAGAGAACATTTGGTAGCTAGCTAGAAGAAGCAGAGACATGATCGCATGACACTCATCTCACAGTCAAGCCGGGTCCATATGCGGCTGTAATGACAAAATCCTTACGTTTACTCATGCATCGTTGTGTGTCACGAACTGCTAGCATAGTCCGACTAGAAGATATGCACTGAAGTTTGAAGATCTAGCACTTTGCCCGATTACCGAGTTCACTCTATGTCATTTGTCCTCATTGTCTTGCGCCTGAGACCAGACAATGACCGCTGAAAGAGCTCCAAGGTCTAATTGCCTCGATCTATCACAAGGGATGTGCTCGAACGAAATGATACGGTTGTGCTTGGAATGTTCGCTAAGCACCCAAGCACTGTGGGTCTTGCAGGACGGTTCACGGACGCAACTATTTCAGCAAATGAATCGACTTGCACTCCAAAGTCATGAAATTAATTAGGTTCAATCATATCTTCGCTCGTTCATGATAGGTCAATCCTTGGCTTTGTCCGATTCTATACAATCAGATATGGAACCGGACAAATTGACTATAACTAGAATCAAATGTTGCTATAGCGCTTTAGCCTATTCGGTCAGTTTTGCAGTGACAACGTGCGTGAAGAACGGATGATATTGTAAACGAAACATCATTTAATTAAGCGCTATCGACCAAGGTCTGGTCCTGAATGAGTACTTGCGAACCGGTCTGATCAGTACCCGCACATCGAAAAAACAAGAATTGAAAGATACGTAACCCCTGGCCATGACTACCTTCTGGGAGAGGTCCAGTACGAATCTTAGCATGCCGGGATCGCTGCAAGCTGCATCTCTGTACAACCGTATCCGCCAGAGACGCCAACAAATAAATCTGGAACTGACGTCGATGGGCAATCAAAGAACCGTGCCCTATTACCGCTGGTAAAGACGCAGGCCAACGTTCCCACAGCACCAGGTACATCCGAGTCGCCTTCCCCAATCGAGCACAGCATATACTCGGCATCAGATAGGTAGGAATAGAAGTCGTCGGTGGACTGAAGCACGTACGCAAAGCTGTAGCTCGTATATGCAGTCCAACCATAACCGTTGTTCCCGCCGTATACCCTCTGACTATCGGCTCTTGTGATATAAGTGGACGCAGCGGAGGGGTCAGACACGAAACCGATGTATTCGTAGTAGCCGGGAGCATCCATAAGATCTTGAAGGTACTGGTTCGCTCGTTCGCCATTGGCAACGACAAACTTGTAAGACGTACACAAGGGGTTTGGAACTGTGATTGTGGTCGACACTGGGAGGGTCGCGGTAGTTTCTTGAGTCAAAGTTGTAGTCGTTGTTACAGTGTCAGTGATTGTCGTTGGTACTGTCACAATCGAAATGATAGAGTTAGTGAAGGTCGCTGCTGGAACTGATGTTGCTACGCGGCTACAGCCAGAGCTGATTTGCTCAGCGGGATACGCATCCAAGCCACTTGCATCACCCGAACCTCGTCGTTTCAGGCGGGGCGAAGAATTGAGGCTTACAACTGCACTTGATGCAGCAGCCGCGGCCTGCTCAGCTCCTGTGATATTCAAAGCAGTGCGGCGCATCATTGGACGATCGGGGATCGCATATGTGGTGATCGCTGTGTGGTATTGAGTAACTTCAACAGTAGCAGATTCCATTAGCGTTATGGTCTCAGTCGCGGTGTCAGTGAGAGTGGACGAAACACATGCAGTCGAGTAAACATCGTCAACTGTGGTAGTCTCGGAAGCGAAACCAAGATATGAGGTGCAATAATCCTGCAGGCCATCCGAAGTAATGACATCGTAAGCATCGATGGTCGCTAACAGGGTGATAGTCGTTTTAGCATAGATGACGGAAACAGCATCTTCGATAGCCAGCAAAGTGCTCGTCGCGGTCTGTATGTCTGAGATCACAGCCACCGATGTCACTGTAGTGTATTCTGAGATCGTGGTTGGACCAGGTTCTTCGGCTGCTCGACTGCAGGCTGAAGTGATCAAGGTGGCTTCGTATGAGGCCAGGGCGATTGGCGTGGATGTATCACTAGTCTGGCTCGAGATTGCACCTGCTGGGATTTCGTCCTTTCGGCGCAACATGCTAGGAAGCGCCCTGGGCCGTATAGAAACCACTTCGGTTGCAGTCGCAGTATAGGATGTCACAGTCTCAAAGTAGCCTCTGGATGTGGAGGTTATGGTTTCCGTGGTGAATGAGATGGCCACAAGCGCTTCTGTCGAGGTGATCGTCGACGTCACGGTGACTGATGAGACTGTGAACCCGAGCAGGCTCGTACAGAAAGGCTGGAGACTCTGGGACATGATAATGTCGTAAGCATCACTAGTCAGGATCGAAGTAGTAATCGGGGTTAAGGTCATAGTCTGTGACGGGATAGTTGTGACAATCGAAGTTTTGATCGCAAAGGTGTATCCCAGAGCTCCCTTGGCCTTCGAGTTGACGTTGAAGGAGCTGTATAGCGAACAAGCATTGTCGACTAAGGAGAAACGGATCGCAACGCAATCTTGGCGTAAACTGCATGCAGCGAGACAATCATGAATGGTGGCCTCGTCTCTCCCAGCCAACGTGGTTGGAGAAGGTAGAACATCTCCCTCGTAGTTGGTATCATACTCAAGGCCATAGTCGACGAAGTCGACGGTCGTCATCGTTGGAGCCGGTGGCCTGATCGGCGTCGAAACAGTGTTGCCCACGGACTTGATGCTACTGGTTGGAGAACTCGGGGAGATAGACTCTGTGCTACTCGGTGCGGAAGAAACACTGCCATATGGATCCTTCGTGCTTGTACTCGGTGGAGCGCTGCTCCCCAAATTGGTGCTGCTTGCCGTCCTTTCGGACTTAGATACTGAGGAATCCCGCGATGCACTCGTGAAGGATGTCGCCCCGGACGAGTTTGTTACGGAAACTGAACTCGATGACCTTGTCGGAGGATATAGGCTTGTTGGAGTAGATGAGCTTGTCAAGGTAAATGGATCCGAAGATACTGGTGGTGGACTTGACGCTGTAGATTTTGACCGGGTCGTATCTGGTATCGCAATGGATGCGCTTGTCAAAGTAGTTGGGCTAGCCAAGTGACTCGATCTTGTCAACGAAGCCATACTTCTTGCTGACGAAACTGATAAAGAAGATATCCGACTACTGGCAGAAGCTGTAGATCTGCTTTTAGTCGATGAAGACGATGTCTTCATACTTGATATGCTGACGCGACTTGAGAATTTGCTTGTGCTACTGATCGATCTTGAGGCCGACTGGCCTGTTGAGACCTTCAAGGAAGCGGAAGAAGTAGCAGGAGTAGACTTTGATGAAGACAGAGAAGGCCGTCTGATGCTAGTCTTGAATGAGCTGGTGGAGAGCCTAGTACTGCCGGGTCTCATTGATGAAGTGGTCGATGTCTTGCTACTTAGCCCTGTGGGAGGGATCGATGGCTTTGTGCTGCTGAATCTTGTAGAGAAGGGATTGACGGAAGACTTCTTTGAGTTGGTGGAGAGGCTGGTACTGCCGGTCTTCGTGGACCAACGGCTCGATGCCTTGCTACTCGACTTCGTGGATAAGGTTGATGGCTTTGCGCTACTAGGTTTCGTAGATGAAGAATGGATGAGAGACTTGCTTGAGTTCTGGATCGTTTTGACGACAGACTTGGACGAGGTTAATGTACTTCCCTTTGTCCGAGAAGTTTTGGAGCTTGGCTCCAAGTCAGAGTAACCAACAATGCAGATGCAAGCATGTCTGATAGAGGGGCTATTCTGGTTTGGTATCGGCGAGTCTGTCCGGGGGCTGCAAACAGATGTCAGTCTTACTCTGGTATCTTGACATGATAAAAACTTACGAGGCTTGCCAGAAAGTACAAAATGCAGCAGAGTTCTGGAACTCATTTTTGATGAGCTTCTTCGCAGAGTCAGGACATCCAGCAGGCGTGAAGCTGTATAGCCTCGCGGCTTTGTAGATATCATCTTTAACACGTGTCCAAGTGCCAGGGGGACTGGCATTAATGAGACATTTGCACGCGCTCAACAGTGCGTCTGGGGCTATGTTTGGAAGTGGAGATCTTGTCCTTCCCCTGAGCATTCATTAGTATGCAAGGTGACTGACCTCAATCGTGTGCTATGCAAGGAAGATTCGCTTACTTGCTAAGGTACCACGTACAGAAGTAGTCAGGATGGGTGACCTGCTGTTGAATCAGAGCCACGTCCGAAGTAACACAAGCCCGCTTGTCGAAGGCCAAAGCTTGTGCGACCAGGAACCAAGAAAATAAGGATAACAGACTCTGTAAGAGATGCATCGTTTCGATCGAGTGAGGACAGTGTGGTAAGATTCAAAGAAAGATGGACGAGTCTGGAGCCATCTTTATAAGCTCGCTTTCCACTCTGTTGCCCACGGCCTCGAGAGCAGGGAAGACGCTATCGGCGACGATCCAATTGCATCCTCCATGTAGTGTCTCTTGAAAACGTTTTTCAGCTGGCTTTCACTTGAGTAGCATGCTAATGAACACGATGTCTGAGACATAAGATCGGAATAGCCGTTGCCTAGAGATCGATGATTTGGTACGTTCGTGACGGTATATAACGTTCAAGTTAATCGCGACTCGACAAACATGTGTTCCAGGTATAGCTATAAGGATATATTCAAATTGGAGACCATGATCACATTACTCGACTGAACAGAAGTATAGATCACATATTTAGTGCTGTTGGAGTTGTAAAGAGAGGTGTGTAGATGTCGGCCTAAGCTTATCATGGATGATTTCGCTTCATTACCTGTAACGGCAGAACCGAACGACCGTTTTTCAGCTGCACTACAACCCCCTCCTTTGGAGACAACTGCGAGATACACCGAGCAATCCCTTGCAGGACATCATCAAGACTTATCGAAAGGCCGAAGCCTCAATTACGCATAAAGCTAGAAGAATTGGATGTCGTTAGAAGGTGTAATATTGT
This sequence comes from Aureobasidium sp. EXF-3400, assembly GCA_024195585.1. Lineage (NCBI taxonomy): Eukaryota > Fungi > Ascomycota > Dothideomycetes > Dothideales > Saccotheciaceae > Aureobasidium > Aureobasidium sp. EXF-3400. The sequence goes on from SWBL01000456.1 coordinate 30,975, forward strand.
ACCTATAGATCTACGTCGTTGCAAAGCACAAACGCAGCTACAACGTGCGAGAACAGAGCACCTGCGATGCAGACTTACGATGTATTGATGCTTTTTGTAGCAGTCTCAACCTCATATCGAGCGTTGGATGTGGTGAACTCGTTGGCAAAGCAGAGTATCCTCGCAGGACGACCTCTTATGGTAAATCAAGCAAGCTGTACGGCGGTGCGCATGATAGTAAGATCTCTAGCGTATCTGACGCCATAAAGAAGTATGCGATCCACCGAACCCGACAGACCGAGTCGTTCGTTCACGAGGACATCGAATCCTGGATTGCCTTGGTTGGTGCAAGCGACGGCGACAGTGTAAGTGATGTCGCTGGGTTTGCCTTTTCATTCCTCCATTGCCTTGGTACACGCCTGTACTGTCATGGCAACGCCGGTCGTACGGAAAAGGATGTCCATATCTGCAATCGATGGGGGATCTCGCTCTGTGCTCCAGCCTGTTTCGAAGTCCTGTGCTGATGATCGTGTGTCAATGCCAGTCGTACGATTAATCCTCAGCAGTTCTCCGATCCTGTGGAGTGTGTGATTTGCAGTGCAGTCGAAGGAAGCATCTGGCGCACCCTGGGGACTCGATGTCGTAGAAGCGTTCGAGGAACGCGTGCAGCTTCTCTGGCCCAGCAGATGGCATGGGTACTGTGTAACAAGTCCTACGATCCAAAGACCAAGGAATTGAGCGGAACCATTACCCTATCTACAATGATTGATTGATTGATTGATTCAATTGATCAGGCTACTTGGTTCTACGGCAAACCTATTAGCCGCCTCCTATTGGTTCTACCTCCTATGTCCCTCTCTGTCCTTGTTCCATTCTAGCATCCCCTTATTCGGCTTCCTTTGTCTGCCACGTAAACCTACCAGTCTTGCAAAGGAAGTGGAGAACCGCCTAACAGCAGAACAAAAGGAGATGAGGGCTCGTCGGCTTTTCTTACTTTCTTCGCTCTAGTACGTGATTGGCTAGGATCTGTGGGGAAACTTCAAAA